>JAXGGA010017845.1:0-23342 GCA_038373865.1 Uloborus plumipes | reverse complement strand
GAATCCCTCAAATACCCAAAATAATTTTTGTGGGATAAATTAGAGTACATATTCATGATCATGTAAAAAAAAAATTATGATTTTTAAAGACGACACTCATGCCGAAATTTAAAATTTTGACAAAGCCTTTTTTTGACAAAAAAAATTCAAAATTTTCAATTTTGAAATTTTTTTAAAAAATTCATATAGACTAAGACTATTATAGTATTTTTTGTTTACATGCTCAAAGTCTTCACATTTTCTGTAAAAAATTTTTTAAAAGATTCAACCATTAGTTATCCAGGTACAATTTTTTTTCATAAACAACACCAGCTCAGTTTACGTGTCTCGAAAATGACAAAAAATGTAAAATCGCAAAATTTTAACAGGCTATAAAATCAAAACGCATCGAGATAGAAAGAAAAAAATGTAGGGGGTTGCTTATGACCACAAAGGAAGGAAGTATACCAAGTTTCATCAAAATCCGAGATGGTGGGTGTTAAAATCCCATTTTTGTGGTTGGTTTGACGTGGAATGACCCATACACAAACATCACAATACCAGACACGCGCACAAAAAAATGATAAATTAATATATTCTTTAAACAAATTATAGGGCATTACGTTTATAATCACTATTTTTGGTGACAAATGAATATTGAAAGTTTATAATCAATTCATGTTCATGTCATTTTAATTCTGAAACTGAATTTCGAAAATTTCGGACACTGTGATATTTTTTTAACTATCGAATACAATATCAACTAAGAAGCAGAGTATCCCGAGAATAAGAGACACCAAGTAACAAAATATTTGTAGAAAGATCTGTACAATGCAATTAAAAAAAAAAAAAAAAATCAAGCATACTCGTGGAAATGTTTTAAGAACTTCCAAAATATTGGAAGTCCGTTAAAAGGGACCCTCCATTTTTTTGCTTTAAATGCAAGCTCTTTAAACCTTGAGTACAGTAACCTATTTGGCGTGCGTTTAAAGGCCTTATTATTTTTTGGTTCATTTAACATCATTATGAAGATAATTAGAAAAAAAACTTAAAAAATTCGATTATGAACTTAGTGAGTTAATAAATTATACTTAAATAAGTAATCAGAGAAATAATTTTTTATGACACTTAAGATACAATTAACTATAAATAATCAAGAATAAACCTTGCAAATTAATTTTCTTGCACCAACAGCTTTCTACGATACAAATAGGAAAAAAATACTTGCAGAAAATCATTATGTGTTTCATTCTGAACATATTTTTTCTTTGTTTCCTGTATTTAGGAACAAAATTTCTTCTAAAAAAATAATTATAACTTAAAAGCCTTGAATATAAAGACAAGTTCTGAAGTCTTTTCCAATACTGAAGTATTCTTTATTTTTGACAGTACAAATTCAAATAAGTAAATATTCTTTTAAAACAGTACAATTTTAAAGACTTAGTCAAAAATCAATGTTTATGGATTTTCCTGCCATTCATTCAGGGGACTTCTTTTATTATATTGGGATCAAAAAAGTTCTTTGAAAGATGGAAATTTGGCATTATGTTTCATTACAAGAGCTCATAATTCTGTGGATATTTTGTTTTTAAAATTTGATACATCTCTTTTTCTTGATCTGACTGTATCGTAGATAAAGCACAAATGAAAAAAGTGAGCTGTTATTAGAGCAAATTTATGCTTAATCTAAGTGCTCTTGGTCTTTAGTTATTTTATTCTCTTGTAATTAAAACATTTGCCTAAGCAAAGATCTATATATACTAAGGTTCACCAAAGTGGGCCTAGCTCGAAAAAACCCACAATGTCAGTAAAGGGCGTTTTTTCACAATTTACGGCATATAGAAAACTTTTTCGGATATAAACTAAATATTACAGCTATTTTGATTAATACTAAGTCCAGATATTGGGATTGTTCAATTTAGTTATGATACTTTGTGTGTTAAAATATGTAGTCTTGGTCAATACTAGGATCAGAAATTGCCATTTTGCTTTCTGGATAATTTGCTATGTAAAATAAATTAAAACTGCATATGAATTTCACTTGTTTTTTAAATACTTAGAAGAATAAAAAGAGCAATAATTATTTCAATCAATTTCTTTTAACTCTTTTGACAAACTGTAACAAAGATTGCCTTTTTGATAGCTACTAAAGGCAAGGTTGCCAAGTGAAAAAATTATTTTACAAGTTACTTAAAATTAGCTAACAGTAGTCAAACTGTGATAACTTCGGCCGATTCTTCAAATAGTAACCACTGATAACTGATATGGAAGTGTGCGCATATACTCAGATCTAATAAGAACGTCATTAAACATTTAAAAAAATTCAACATTACAATGCTTTTTCTAAACTTGACCAATACAAATTTTTCTTAGAAGGTCACAGTGACCTCTTTTCAAGGTCCCCCTCATTCTATGAGAAGTATAAAAGTCGTAGGCTGTAGTTTGGTATACAGTGTTTTAATAGAGAACGTTAAATTGATTCTTGAAAAAACTCAAAAAAGCCCAGGTTTTTTTATCAAAAAATCGAAAAAGCCCGGGTATTACATCAAAAACTCAGGCGGGCTGAACTTTTTCAAAAAAAACCCGGTTTTTTCAAACCCTGATAGATACTACGGATTACATCAATGATACATGATTTATCTCTACAAATATTAAGTAATTAAGTAAATTTGGTAATAAAAAAAGTTTTGGCCAAGGTCGACTTTTTGGGCTAGATTAAACTGTGAAAGGCAGTGAAAAAAAAATTAAATAAATAAAGACAACAAATTACTACGACTTTTTCTCCATGTAATTGAAAAAAACTTAGTTGGTCAGCCTTGAACACTTATGTGCTAAATAGAAAAACTTGCACTGATTAAAAAAATAAAAAAAACTATTTAGAAAACCTGCATTACATTAAAAATAATAATAAATTTTGAAAATTTATTAATCTGTATTTTATCTCAAAAGCTTTGCTGATTAGTTTACACTAATTAGATTTTACATTTTCCGACAATGTGTCAAATTTTTGAAAATACTTCAGAGAAAACTTTAATTTTTCAAAAAAAAAAAAAACAAGTGTTTCAAACCAAACAACCCTGCTGGAAATTCTAATTTAACTTATGAATTATTTTTATATTATTATAGCTGTACAGTAATTTTTGCAAAATTTAACAACATACCTGCCTCATGTTCCTTTCAGATGTATTTAAGAGGCTTGAATCTTCTAATTTCTGCACAGGTAATGCTACATATAAAAAGATTGCTTTCAAATAAGAATTACCTAAACATTTAAATAACAGCTATGATACCATATATGATGACATATTGAAAAATGTATAATCTTACCCTTGATGAAAATGAATGCGTAAAAGCAAATTGATGGCAATTGTGCCAAGAGAAACCTTGTCTAGCATATAAACGATGTAAAGTAAATTTTCTGCTAACAAATGTTCAAGGATTGTTTTTTCCCTCAGAAAAAGTTCAAAAAAAAAAGAGTCAAAATACTAGGGGTCTTTATGAAGGGTTCTAAGGTTCAAGGCACAGAATATTTATATTTATTTATTTATTTACTTAAAAAGTATTGCACACTACAGATAAATCCATTTACAGAGGCAAAAATCCAGCAAAGAAATAAAATAGCAATTAAAATAAATTATACATTTAAAATGTTAAAATATGTAGACTTAAAATTACAAAGTGACATATTAAAAATATCCATATCACGGCAATGAGTTAAAAAAAGTGTAAAATTTAAAAAGACAAAAATTATCAACATAATTCAATTTCTTAAAAACATTTCAAAAACAAGAGTGACTAGTGAGAGTCCTATTTGGGATAGCAAATTGGATGAAATTCATAATATTAGAGCAATCAATGAAATTATTAAGAACTTTAAAGAAAAAAAGAAGACATAAATGTTCACAGCGTGCCAAGAACTTTATATGCCTTTGAAACAATGCTGTTAATATGTAAGGTGAAATTAAGCTTACTACTAAAAGTGATACTTAAATCTGTAACAAAATCAAAATGCGACAAAAACTGATTGTCAATTTTACAAGGATGAATGAATGGCTCAGATCTACGACTGTAACTTAAAGAACTATATTTACTAATATTTAAAAAATAATAATTTTCAATGCAATAATGGTGCAGATTATCCAGATCAATTTGTAATAGAGTAGCATCCGAAGTAGGTACGTATGTTTCTGAAGAGTTTCAAATCATAGGCAAACAAAAGGTAGTCACAAAAATGAAAAGCATTAAAATTATCATTAATAAATAAGATAAAAAGCAAGGGTCCTAAACTCGAGCCTAATGCAAGCCATAAGTATTAGTAAAATAATCCGAAATAGCACTGTTACAATATACATATAACATAACCAACAAGACAATTTTTTAAAAAAAAAGTCAATAAGATTAATGTGAAAGCCAACGTAGTTCAATTTCCTCAAAAGAATACTGAAGCCAACTACATCATATGTTTTTGCAAAATCATATTAAATAACATCAAGTTGGCCGCCACCACTTTCAAATAAAGAGGTGATTTTATAGAGTAAAAATAGACGTTTCAAAAGTACAAATAAATACGAATAAAAGAGTTCAAAAACTCTTTTATTCGTATTTATTTGTACTTTTCAAACATTGTCTATTTTTACTTATTTCATAGTACAAAGTTTTCGACTGCTGTTTTACAGGTGATTTTATTGGTTCAATAAAACAAATTGGTACTCATAGAATGCCAGGTAAAAAACCATGATGAGCAGTTGAGACTAAATTTTTTTTACTCGATGAAAGAGCTTTTTATATTTAATAGTTAGGGTTGGACATTTTGCCGGCAAAATAGTATTTTTGCCGGGACAGTGGCAAAAACTGGAAAAACCTGGGAAAAACCGGCAAACATGGAAAAAACTAGCAAAAAATAGGAAAAATTGCTGAATATAAAAAATATCCTAAAAAACAATATAATTTTGTACATAATTATATTGTTTTTTAGGAGAGTTAAATCAGATAATTAATTTAAAAGTTCATCAATATTAAATTGATAATTGAAATTTTTTATAATAATTCTTGAAATAGATTGGGAAAAATGTTTAAAAACTTGTTTTTGCTATGCCGTTTTGAAAACAAAAACTGGCTTTTAGTCTAGTGTAGACAATTCAATTGAATTTAATGAGAGTCTGTACTATTTTATGAAATTATTTTCATTATTAGCTAATTACAGTTTAATAAGAGTTACTGTTTTTTTTTATCTCGTCATCTCAAAGCAACTTAAACCTCAGAACAGTAGTAAGACAGACAGACTGATTATTTTGAGTGAGGCCCTTATATTGACAAGCCCACGCAGCAAAATTAAGTTGCACCACTTTAGATCCAACGCACAGGGCCGTCGCGACCGGGGGGGTGAGAGGGGTGTCTCACCCTCCCAGCGATTTTTTCCAGTCGGCAAAATCAGTTTGATTCGGAATTTTTAATGTTTCAGATTTTCAAAACCTTTTTTTAATTAAAAAAAATGCTCAATCACACATGTTCAGTTACACGACCGTTTGAAATTATTTTACCGACTGTTCCCTTTAACCTATCATCTCCTGGGCATTTTGACCGAGTAGGCTCATGTATAAATACGGCGACGTCAATCGTCAGATTCACTAGAATCGGCATTTTTCCTTTTTCAAATTCAGGATTCGCGAAATGTTTCATTTCCCCTCTTTTTTCTACACATGTATACAGATTTATAATTTGTTAGAATACCATGTTTGGTAATAATGCTTCATGTTCATTCTGTTGATTTCATATCTCAGACACAGAACTTTTTAAACTGCTCACCAAATGCTTATTTTGCCGACTGCTCAATTTGCCGACATAATAAGTGTTCACTCAGTGAATTTGGCTCTAAAGTCGGCATTTTTGCTTTGATACTGAATTCAAAATTTTTGAGTTAAGCAATAAGTAGCTTTTTTTGAGAGCCATGTTTACATTTTCACTTTTAATAAAAAAAGAAAAACATGTACCGTTTGAATCATGTGATGATCGTAGACAACTGTTCAGTTCATTTGAAAGAAGATAAATCATTTCAGCGACTTCTTCTTTTACTGCAATCTTAACTTGCCGGTAGTTACTTCAACTAAGTCTCATTTTGCCAACATTATACCGAGGGATGCGCCGAACTCAAATTTATGTGATGGAAGGAAATCATGTCATTTTGCCGAATGGTAAAATACGGGTCGGCAGTTCTCAAAGGCGGATCCATATTCTAGTTAAGGAGTGGGTTGTTATATTTATGGAAAGGAGGGATCAAAGTGCCATTTTGGGGCAAAAATGTGGGATATTTGGCAATTTTTTTCGAAAAATAACTCCTAAAAATGCAGCTATCGGCTATATTTGATTGTTTAAGGACCGACCAAAGGGAGGCCGAAATTACCTATTTAGGCCTGTAATTTTGGAAATTTTTTCGGGTGAGAACAGGCTCCATTTGTTTCACGGACACCTCAGGGCTCGTTACCTGGGTAGGAAATATATTCTTCCATAGCATCTTTTTTTTTTTTTTTTAATATTTTTTTTTTTGAATCCATACCAAAGCATGCATAAGCTTTTAATAGGAATATAATAAATTAACTCTCAGATCGCAATTTCCTAAATATCTTACATTGAAGTTGTACAAAAATGTGAAAAGAAAAAGAAAGTTCAGATCGTCGAAAGTAATCGAATGGTGACAACGGACGCTTCGCTTCTGCTCTGCTCTTTGTCTGGTCAGTGAATCTTTTTAGCTGGGGGGGTCTTGGGATCTTAGCTGACTCTTTCGTCTTCATTGCATGATTCGTTCGTTGTTGGGGGGACGCGTTCATGGAAGAATCCCGGGGCCTAGAGATTTCGGTGGTGTCGCTCGAGGACCTTTTTCCTCCTTTTGGCGCGAAAAGAGACAAAAAGCTTCGACCAAGACCGTTACAAAGAAAGAAAGAAAAGAGGAATCGGCTAGGACAACTTGCTTTTTTGCTTTTCGTTTTCCGGATTACCCTTCAAAAATGCATACTTCCACTTTCATCACCCCAAAGAAGAAAGAAAAACAAGTCAGGGAGCGTCAAGGATTTAGATTTTTGAGGTATGTTTTAAAATAAGAAACCTGATAATAATTGATTGATTTCTTTGGATTGCAGAATTTGTAGGTGTTTGGATTTTTTCTTAGTACTAAGAGGTTGAACTTTGTCCAACTAAAATTGACTTGTCGTTTGTGTTTGTTGGGAATAATTATAGAAACAATTTTTTTACGTAATTGTAAGTATTCTTATGAAATTTGTTTTCATTTATTTGAGATGAGATGATGGGCTACTTATACGTTTAGTAGAAAATTATTTATTGTGCTTAGCTACAGTTTAAGGCTAAGATATAGCAGCCTTGTGTAGAACGTGATCAGCCCCTTTAAGCCGCTGCTATACAATGGAAAAATAAAAAAATAAATAAGTAAAACTTCCTATTCAGTAATTAACAGTAATGTTCGTCAAATGAATGCGTAAATAAACGAAAAAATGAATTGTTAATGAAAAATAAACGAGTGTATAAAAAAGTGAATTAATTAATGTATGAGAAAAATAAATAAGTGAATAAATTAATATATGGAAAAAATAAATAAGTGAATAAAATAGAGAATCTATAAGAAAATAAATGAATGGATGCGTAAATAAGCGAGTAATTAAGTATAGGAATGTAAATGAATGGATGAGTAAATAAGCGAGTAATTAAGTATAAGAATGTAAATGAATTAATTAATAAAGGAGAAAATACTTTCGTGATTTCATAAATGAATGCCTAAGAAAACGAAATGAACTACTATTTCAGTTTGTCCCATCCACTTTGCTCGACGTGCACTTTACACATTGCATCAAGCATTTAAAATCAAAACATTTTAAACATGAACTAAATTAGTACTGCACTGGACATTAGGAGACCTCAACTAGTGCTCAAAATTATAATTACAAGAATTTTATCATTTTATACTAACGAAAAATGTTTTCGAAAAACCACGAATATTGCAAAAGGTGTATCTAATTTCGAAAATAACTTGTATAATTTTTTTCGTTAATCTTTAGAACTACTTATTTCTTGTCAGGAATCAACTATTTGTTCAGGAACTCAGTTAAAAGATTGCTTGATAAGTGGCGCTGCGAACTGAAAATATTTTATCATTTCACTTTGCCCCACATTTATTTATGCCCATATTTATTTGTTATTATGGTATTTATGTGTGCCCCAAAAGGGTCTTTTTATGAAATTTTTAATTTTCTATTTTCTTCCGATAACAAAGGGTTGAGATAGCTAAGAAACTTAAATAATTTTTATTCAATAAGTTTTATTTCTGCCATGTTCAAAATGTACAAAAGTCAGCTGTATTCTAACTATTTTGCTGTTTAATTCTGTAATAAAAAAATACAGGAAATTGAAATTAAAAACTCGTGTCAGATTCAGAGGGCATGAACGGAGTTAGAATTTTACATTTAGGGGTCTAAGCCCCCAGAAAAGCAAAAGTAAAAAAAAAAAAAGTTCCTCCAAGTAATATTTTTAATACTTTTCTGTAACGATTTTTTTTTTAATTTGTTCAAGGAAGCCCTCACTCAGATAATATTAATAAAGCAGATTTTTTAGTATTTCCCCAATATGATCAGGGTTATTTCGGAATATTTTGAAAACATAAGTCTTAAAAAACGCTGTTTGGCCAATCTTCAATAGTGTAGGAAATGTTGAGCAGTGTTTCTTTCAGACATTTAGCTCCGGGGGGGGGGAGCACTTTGAGAATCCGTAGGGGCACAAAGATAGGCGCGAATCCAGCGGGGCGGGGGGGGGGGGGGGGCAAAAAATAGCATAAAACTGAATTTCGGAGACTTTTTTCGATAAGTTTGCCCCCCTCCCACTAAATTTGAGATCTAAAATTGTAGTTTTGCCTTCCTCCCCCCCCCCTTTCTTATATTGATCTCCTCCAAAAACAAAAGCTAGCTGGATTTCGATAAATTTGGTCAACTCTCCCCCATTTGACCCTTAAAATTTTACTTTTGGACAGTGACCTCCACCAAAGCTGGATCCGCAGTTGCCGAGGGCGTATTAAAGGGAGTGGACGTTGACAACCTCTCCTCCTCTCCGAAATAATTTAAAAATTTCTTATTTAATAAAAAATCGCTTTCTTTTATAAAAAAAATTTCTCTTTTGTAACATCAATTCGTAAATTTATCTTAATGATTGGTTAGACCCCTCCCTAAATAAATTTTTCTGGCCACCATTCCCATCGGAGAGACAATATGTTTAAAAAACTTAGTTTTCCGCCCGGTAATTTTTCGAAACTGAAACTCCAAAAACTTGTTTGTTCCCAAAACAAAATTTTGTTAGATATTAAAAAACACTAAGGGGAATCCGGAGGCATTCCCCCAGAAAAATTCCCAACTTGAAGCCCAAAATACACAAATGTATAGGTTCATTGATGACGTTCGGTAAGGGATGAAGTTCAAGACACCACCCTCAAAATATTTCAATATTGGAGCTCTAAATACGCAATTGTAGGTCATCTGAGATGATATTTAAGGTAAGGCCCCTAACTAGGGGGAGGGGGTCACGGATTCTCCCCCACATTTTTTTGCTGAAATTGCCACATTTAACTGAAGGCCTAAAAACACAATTGTTGGTATGTGTGATGAAATTGAGAAAGGGACAGGTTTTGAAACTCTCTTCAAGAAAATAAAGTCGAAATTTGAGTTCTAAACACGAAATTGTAAGCTATGTTTGATTAGATAGGGGAGATAAATGTGGTCTGTAAAACTCTTTTGGAACTTTCCGAAATTGAAGTCCTGAAAAGGAGAATGTAAGCCGTCTCTGATGACGTTAGGGTTCGAGTTCGGAACTCTACCCCGGAAAAGTTTTTGAAATTGAAACATTAAAACACAATTTTAGTGCTTTTTGATGCCATCAGAGAAAGGGGTGGATTTAGGACTTTACCTTTTAAAATTTTTGAGATTGAAATCCTGGAATAGCAATAGTAAGTCCTTTTGTGGTCGATAAGGGAAAGGATAACGTCCACGGACTTCCGTCTCCCATAATTTTCCAAATTTGCAGGATAAACCATCTTTGATAAAAATTAGAATTTTTAAATTTTAAAAAATTGAAGTTCTAAAAACGCAATTCTAGACACTTTTATAACATTATGAATATTAATGCAATTCAGTACTCTCGCTGGAAGTGTTTTGAAATTTAAATCCTCCCTCCCACTTTTAAAACAAAAGGCGCAACTGTAGGCGATTTTTGATGTCAATGGAAAAAGGATAAGGTTTGCAAATTCTGTTCCGTTATTTTTCTGAAACTGATGTCCTAAGCAGGGCCTGATTAAGATATCACGGGGCCCTAGGCCAAATCCTTCTTTTGGACCTCCCATAATGAATCTTTTCAATTTTAAGCATGGGATAAAACAAATTTAGGCATTGACTACAACAATTTTAGCCATTTGGGGGGCCCCTAAATTGTGGGGGCCCTAGGCCGCGGCCTAGTTGGCCTATTCAGTAATCAGGACCTGGCCCTAAGATACAATTGCAGGCCATCTTTGATTACCGACCCCCCCCCCACACACACAAATACGATATATGTCTTAAAGCTTTTATTTATTTTTAAACTTGTTTATTTATTGATTATTTTCACTTGTTGATTTATTTCTTTTGTTATTCTTTTGTGTGTATATGTGCTAGTGCAAATTGAGATTTTTCCCGGGGGGGGGGGGCAGTTGACTTTCTCCGGGAGTGCAGTGCCCCCGGAAAGATGTCTGAAAGAAACACTGGTGTTGAGATCCAAGGCTTTCCACAGGCCCACAGAGAAATTTTCCAAATTGGCAACAGAAATGCAAATTTAGGCATTTTTTTGTAATATTAGCCAAATTGGTGCTAGCCAGATCGATTGCCAAGTAAATTAAAAGATGGCGCCACTACGACTAGCATAAAAAATCCTGTATGATAGATTAGCTAGGCAAAAAATGGTGATCTAGAAACCTGGAAAACTGCCAATTTGAAAGAGGAACTGCTTGCAATTTGAGGTCCAAAAAGAAAATATATAGCAATTTGTCATCGCTAATAAAAAACAATAATACGCACACACACACACACACACAAACACATCCGGAAGAGAGTAACCACCTCCTCCCCTAACGTGTCAGCATGTAGTCCTAAATTGCGTTTTAGGACGTCAATATCAAAAACTTTCCATGTACATTCAAAAATGCGTTTTTAGAGCTTTTATTTCGAAACTTTGTTGAAGAGCGTCCACAAATCAAACAAGTTCCTAATGCTCCTTACAGAAATAACTTGAAATTGCGTCTTAACAAAAAAAGCTTTTTATTTTTGTCTAAAATGACGCCCGACAACTCTGCATAGTCTTAAAAGCCAGGGTGTGCAAGCGAAGTTATATCCTATATTTTTTAGAAATTTTCAGAGCAATATGGTTGATGAACCAGTGTTAATGTCGTGAAATGTGTGTCGTAATAATGATGTGCAGTGCATTCATAATGCATCATGTCTTTTTTTTTTTTTCAATGTTACATTTTTTTTTCTGAAACTTAACACTCTCAATTTACTCGCTTTTTGGGGCCCATTGGTATTAAAATCACGGATCAAAATTCACTCAAAGTCTGCAAAACGTTGGGAGTCAGTCGGCAAATTTAATCTCAACACCCCCCCAACCGAACTTGCTTCGCGACGGCCCTGCCAACGCATGTTATGTTTTTCCTACCAGTTGATGAGTGGTTATCTTATCTGACAAGTTATCGCATTTTGGTCAATTTTCAGTATGAGCAGTTAATTGCACTCGTGAATTTGGCAAAGTTTGGCAATGTCCGAAACTTTGCTCTGATAACCCTAGCTCCGCAACAAAGAAAAATTGAAAGTAAAAGTTATGAATTGGATCCAAAGTGGTCGAACTTAAGCTTGATATGTCAGCCTGTTTGTAAAGGGGTTCTAATTTTGAGGTGTCAGGAGGGGAAAATTGCCTCCTCCTGACTTACAGAAATAAATGATTTTACAAATAAATGTTTTGGTTGCTTTTCGGTACAATTTGCATTGAGTACGCACAATGACCCACCACCCCTGTTCCTCTAAAACAATGATAGAGTACATACTAATTATGGTTCGTTTCTCTGTAACTTTATATTGTCTTGATAGCCATAGAACACATGGTACATGATTTCCCTGTTAAAAACTCACTGAAAGATAATAATTTGTATTTAGTTGCAACCAATAGTGTACTGAGCATCCACTTGCTATGAGGGGGGGGATTAATAGTAGTCTTTACGTGCATATAAAATACAGTTCTGGCAAATGTATGTGTTAAAACAAAGGGTTTTAGACCATTGACCCCCAATCCCCCTTCACTATGTCCCTGTTAAAACCTTTAAATAAAAGCCAGTGACTTATTTTGTTGTTGTTTTCTGTCCCCTTTCATCCTATAATAGTATTTAAAAAAGAAGCCTTTTTCCGCAAGAGTAGGTTCAGTAATGAATATTCTCAGTAAAAAATTTAAAAAAAAAACTGTGAAGTAAAAATCAGTAAAAAGTTAGTTAAATCTCCATAAATAAAGTAAACTATTTTTGCCACTTTGGCAAAAATAGTTTTTACCGGTTTTTCCCATGGTTTTTCCCAACTTCGGCAAAAACCTGCCAACCCTACATGAAACTAAGGTAACAAATACAAATACAAATGTGGCGACCAGCAGCAGGCTCTGGGCCCAACTTGGCTGGTCCTAGTCAAATTAAAGACCCCAATGAAGATCAATGGATGATGGACAATATGATTTGACAAAAACAGCTAATAAATGACCAAAGTCAAGAACATATTTTCAATGGAATACATAATTATTTCTTCATGCGCAACCTGCATAAATAGCGAAGTGGTCTTAATTTCAGCAAAAGGTTTGACATAAGTTGATACAAAATATTTATAATTACTGTAACGTTTCTAGGGTTGGCAAAGTTTTTTCCACCCCCGGTAAATACCGTTGTAAAAACCGGTATTTACCCTCCTGGGAAATACTATGTTTTTACCACATGGGAAAAACTGATTATTTAACATATAAATTCAAAACAATCTTTAAAAATGTCAAAATTGAGTTCTAAGTAAATAGCTTGAAAGATTTAAAAAAAAAAAAAGATCTACAAAATTGAACAATGGAGTACATTTGAATGTTAACATACCACACAGACTCCCAAACATTTACCAATCGTATTCGTATTCTCCTCTCTCTCATCTCCCCCTTACACAATGGATTTTAGCATCATGTGACAAAATACTAATTTAAAGGCTTTTTGTAAACCCAGTCTATTTCTAATCTTGTTTTGGATGAAAGAAAATTTAGAAAAAATAAGCTCCAGAGATGCTGATAATGCAGGACATCCCTGAAGATGTTCCATTAATTGGAGAAATTCTGCATCTGTTCCGGTTTTACTTAAATTCCTCAATCAAAAGTGCATGATCAGATTCCTCCTCATCTTGTAATAACTTTTCACCTTTATATTTTGGATTCATCAGGTGTGCCAAAAAATGGACAGGGGTCATTGCTTTATCAAAGCTTGATTTCATTTTGCTGAAATGTAGAATGAGTTCTTTACATTTTGTAAATATTACACCTTACACCAAAGAAAAATTGTAAAAAAAATTGTGTTTAAAAGGTCAACATAAAAAGTAATAAAATTTTTATTTAAATTTGAACACAAATTACTTATTACTTCTCTTGATGACACTGATATTTTTTAATTTAATAATTTTAATTCATTGTGTCCCAAAAATTGTGGAAATTAATCATTATAAAACAACTTTATGCTTTTTGCAATAATTCCTATATCCTTATATCTTTTTTTTCTGCAGAATAATTTTGGACCTAATGAAAATTTGTATAATAACTATATATTTCTAACTTTAATTTTACACATCAGACAGAAAAATCCAGAATATTGTTTACAGATTGTTATTTCCTAGTATTTACCAGTTTTTTTTTTTTGGTATTTACCAGTTTTTCCGGTGGGATGGGAAAAACAAGTTTTGGACGGGAAAAAGCCAACCCTGAACGTTTCAGAAAACTTTTCTAAGCAATGTGGAGCATGGTTTGGAAAATCATATGTTTTAGATAATACGAAGTTCGTTCCAGCCCAATTAATGAGGAGACATTTTGGAATTTATCTGTTGTTTTATTCAGAGCAGTTACCAAATAAACAAAAAATTGTGTTTGGAGGTAAATTACTACATTTTCCTCTTAAGCAAGAAATCATTGAAATCAAAAAGAAATATACTATATAAGGAGGGGAATTTAAGGCAAAGTGAAATAGTTAAGATAGCAGACCTATTTTAAAATGAACAAAGCGGAAATTTGTTCTGAAAATCCATACACATAAAGAAGGAATAATGCATTTTGTAAAACAACTATCTTTGAAAGGTTATTTTTCACTTTTGCCAGTTATTTTGCACCTTCAAAAAAAGGTGGAAATATTTCAATTTAAAAAATCACGGGGAAAAGTGAAAAATACAATATTTTTGTGTGAAACAATTTCTATTTGAAACTTTACAATAATTTTCACGTAATAAAATAAACGCGTAAACGAATTAATGAATTATTAATGAAAAATAAATTAATAAATAAATAAACGAATAAATTGATAATTAAGGTATAAGAAAAATAAATGAGTGTTCAAAATAGAGTATGAATTAGAAAATTAGTGAATGAATGAATTAATTAGTGAATTAATAAGTAAAAGAATGAATAAATTAATAACTGAAGAAATACGTACATGATGGTTTAATGAGCAGACAAAATGAACGATTTCACTTTATCCTATCCATTTTGCCTGCCGTGCACTTGACAAATTACATTGAACATTTAAAATCCAAACATGCTAATATAAACTAAATAAGGACGGCAATGGGCATCAGATCTCAGTTAATAGTTAAAACTAGGGATGCACCGATTAATCGGCCATAATCGCCCACTTTGCCGATTATTAATAATCGGCAAAATTGGGCCGATTAATCGGCTGAAAAATATTTGTCAGATATTATTCTTTAAAGTATACTTTCACTAGGAAACTATGATGAATAATTTTATTAACAGTAATAATAATTCTCACAGTTGATATCAAGTTTTTAAATTAATTCTCCTATTTTGAATAAATACGAAGCGTGTTCAAAAAGTAAGGGCCGTTTGGTTACAGAAAAAAATATACTCATAAGAAAAAAAAAAAAATGTCATATTTAGTTAGGTACAAACTTACTTTACTGATCTATATAATCGCCGTTCACTTCTAAGCATTTTTCGTACTGCTGCATCAACTCCTTTAACCCCTCTGCGTAGAAACTTACTGCCTGAGAGTTGAACCAGTTGACAAGCGTTTTTGAGTCCCTCTTCGGTTTCAAAACGTTGTCTACCTAGCCGCTGTTTAAAATGTGAGAGGAAATAGTCGCTAGGTGCAAGATCGAGACTGTACGGTGGGTGGTCAAAAAGTTCTGTACGAAAATCTTAAAATTTCCCCTTTTTTTTCCAGCAGTGTGAGGATGCGAGTTATCGCGCATTTGAGTCACCCTAGGGGTGCAATTTGTGCGAATTATCATCCCAACCCCTAAACTTTTGCGATAAAGTTTTGGAATCGGGCACGCCATCAAGGTTTAATCCATAGTATCCCTACGATTTGGTGGATATTTGTTCGATTTTATTAATTTTGGTTCAAAATAACTTACATTAGATGACTTTAATTTCGTCTCTGGCTTATCTTTTGAAATGGTGTGTTCGATAAGTCCCGAATTCATTTTAAAATCTTAGTGTTAAATGATTTCAAATTTTACGACAATGTGGAATGGTCAAACTCTGGTAAAAAAATTTTGCGCTGCTCAGGAAGAAAACAATTTTCTTGACAGTTTTACTTCCCTGCGACGCCTCAAGACATGTTTTAAGGTCAACAATGACGGAAAATCGTCTGGTTGGTCTGGCCTTTATGCAATATGCATATCCATAGGAATTTTCCTATTGATGTAGAGAAAGTTATCACGGAATTTGCAAAAAGCCGAAGTAAAAAGAGAAGCCAGTTAGTATAACCGACCAGCGTCACTACAAGCAGGATTAAGGCATTAATAGCATTTGAATTTGTCCAATGCAGAATCTTTTTTTTTCCTTTAATTTTTTTCTTTTTTGTTACTCCACTTAAATGAAAAAAACAGTTCTAAAAATAAGAACTATTTTTTGTGAACCTGCTATGTTTCTTGTTTTATTTATTTATTTATTTCATGTGGTGGGAGGGGGGCTAGAAACGCCATCGTAAAACTAAATTATTTCATTTTCATATTTTTTCTTTCCTAGACTAATGTATTTTTATTTCATATTATTTTTACTGAACGGGCAAATAACTGCTTGAATCTGAAGAAAATGAACAACAGACCAAAAAGCATTTTCCCCACTTTCTTAACTCATTTTAATTGAGGGGGGGGGCGCCAAAAAAATCTTTTGGGGGGCGCCGAATTGAGAATGAAACTGCCCCTCCCTAAGAGAAATCCTGGATCCGCGCCTGTTTCTAACAGTATATATATGAAGGGCTTGGGCGTAAGCAGTGGTATCTGACAAACTCGAAAAGACGTATTGTTTCAAATTAAAGAAACAAAGTAAAAATGATATTAAATATACCTGAGACACACAGCACTTAATCAATGTACCAACTTCATTTGTTAAAGAGAAAAAACTTGCTACAGTAATGTCTCGAAGCAATAAATCCATATTTAAAATAAAAAGTTTTGATTTTTTGAAATGCTAGTTACCATTTTTTACACCCGAGCCCTTCATATGTGTACATACTTCCTCAAGAAAAAAAAACATCCTAGTTTGCAAATATTTAGAAAATTTTATCAACATTTTCCAAGGATCAGTAATGATTTAGTGTCTGATTACAGGGGTCTGGCCAGAGGAAAATCGGGTCCGTTAACGGACCCTTCACAAAAATACGATCAAGCAAAACGGACCCTTCACAAAAATGCGATCAAGCAAAACGGACCCTTCACAAAATGCTGATCAAACAACGTACATTTCACACATTATTCATTCAAAAAGCAAATCTGAAATCAAAATAATGCATAGCATATTTCTGTGTAAAAGCCCATAACTTTTGAGCCTTTTCTGAAGCTTAAGAAGGGAATCGCTTATCCACTAACTTTGCGAAAAAAAAAAAAAAAAAAAACAGTCGGCACTTCCTGCCTACCCTGCGATGCTCGATGCTCGGGCAAGCAAAAATCTTTAGTGCACTTTTTGTTGTTGCACTTTTTGTTGGCTTCTTTTAAAGAAAATAACTATTAAAAAAGGTAGTTGTTTTGCTTTAATGGTTCTGCTTGTTTATATCATATGCAAATCAAAGTGGCTTGCTGCGATGTTGCTGTTGTTATAGATTTCTCTGGAAGTGCAGAGTAAGGATTTTTCTCCCTGTTATGGACTTAAACATAAAGGAAATAATAATAATAGCAATTATCAGCAGAATGAACTTAGAACTGCAAACAGATAGCTGGGGCTGGAGAAAAAATGGGATTACTTCTGGGTAAAGCGATCAGCTACTTAAAATTAAAATTATTTCCATCTGATGTCTTTGGTGTGATGTTTTGACCTTATTTTGGCGGGCGGAAAATTGTCTTTTTTTTATTTTATTTATTATTATTATTTTTTTTAATCCTTACAAGGGTGGTGTTTTAGTTATATTCAGGAATTAATGTATTTTGGCGGCTGTTAATATTGCAAGTCTGGTATTGTTTATTTTTGCTATGTTTCCCTACCGTATTTTTTCTCCGAATTTTTGGCGAATACGTCGGTGTTTATTACTGACATTCATCATATAAACCTGATGAAATATAGCTCTAAAATTTTTGACTTTAACAAATTATTAAAAACCGTTTTTATATTTCTGATGCTTTCATTTTGAAAAAAGCGATCTCAGCATCCGATATGAAAATCGAATTTTACTTACTTTTCAAGCTAATTACTCTTTATTAGGAATGAATTAGGATTGAAATTTTGCTTTATTTTTTGCTCAGATCATTATTTTAAAATTTTTAAAGCGAAATTAACTTATTTTATGAGTCTAAATGTTAAACGATCGTTTCATTTTATTTTTGCATTAATTGTGTTAACGGACATTAATACTATGTTTACCATTGACCTTTAAATGCAATTGTAAAAAAAAATTCACCGAAAAAAATTATTTTATGTTCCGTTTTTATGCTTTTGATGTCACTTGAATGATCACTTTGAAAACTGCAATCTCTTTGCATCCGCTACAGGAATCGGACTTTTCGCATTTTTGATGTTTAATAGGCTATTTTTAGAGGAAAATAAATGAAATTCATTTATATTTTTTTAATAAAAAAAAAATGCATTTTTTTTTTTTTTTTTTTCAAAATTGTTTGATTTTCACAAAATTATTTGATTTTTCACAAAATTATTTAGTTTTTCACAAAAAACGGACCCTGTGAAAAATCCTGGACAGACCCCTGGATTATGAAATGTCACTTTTGTTATTTAATCGTTTACGGGTAAATACGGCAGCTAAACTGGTCATGTGCTATCGGATGTTAAGAGGACCAATTGCACCAGATTACTAATGTGTACACACACATGTATTTACATATTTTTTTTGAATTGTACTACTTTTAAATTTATTCCTAATATTTTGTGAAATAATTAAATATTCAGTAAATGTCGCTGTAATATGTTGTGTATCTTTTTAATTAGTTGCGAAACTGATTTTTTGCATTTAAGTCGATTATTGTACCTTTTGAACACCCTCATTTGCATCCATATTTAAAAGAAGTTTAGCTAGTACAGTAGAGAACCAATTATCCGGGATGTTTGGGACCACAGCTATCCCGGATAACTGAATTTCCCGGTTTTCTGAATCGCTACGAAGCGATATTTGCCAATTGTTTATAAAACCCAAGTTACTATAACAAATGCATCCTGAAGAGAAAATGATCCATAAGTGCTTATAGATATTCAGGGGTCTGTCCAGGATTTTTCACAGGGTCCGTTTTTTGTGAAAAACTAAATAATTTTGTGAAAAATCAAATAATTTTGTGAAAATCAAACAATTTTGAAAAAAAAATTTTTTTTTTGAATTTAATAAAAAATAAAAAAAACATTCCATTTAGTTTCCTCTTAAAAAAGCGTATTAAACATCAAAAATGCGAAAAATCCGATTCCTGTAGCGGATGCAAACAGATTGCAGTTTGCTAAGTGATGGCATCAAAAGCATTAGAATGGAATATTAACGAATGTATTTTGATATTTTTTTTCAATTTCATTTTAAAGGTCCATGATAAACATATTATTAGTGTATGTTGACACAATTAATGCAAAAATAAAATAAAACGATCCATTCAGCATTTAACATTTAGACTCATAAAAGATCAGTTAATTTTGCTTCAAAAAATTTTAAATAGTGATCTGAACAAAAAATAAAGCGATTTTTCATTTTTTTGCCTACTAATAACGAGTAATTAGTTTGAAAAATAAGTAAAATTCGATTTTCATACCGGATGAAGAGATCACATTTTTCAAAATGAAAGCATCATAAGTATAAAAATAATAATTTATTAAATTCAAATAATTTTAGAATTACATTTCATCAAGTTTATATGATGAATGTCATTAATAATCACCGACATATTCGCCGAAAATTCGGTTGGGAGGCGTAGCAAAACAGACAATACCGGACTTCCAATATCAACAGACGAAAAAATACATTAATTCCTGAATATAACCAAAACACCACCCCCTTGTAAGCAAAAAAAAAAAAAAAACGGATAATTTTCTGCCAAAATAAGGTCAAAACGTCGCAGCAGTTATCCCATCAGATGCTATAATTATAAATAGCTGATCACTCTACCATAAGCAATCCCATTTTTTTCTAACCCTAGCTATCTATTTGCAGTTCTAAGTTCATTTCGCAGATAATTGCTATAATTATTATTATTATTATTATTTTGTTTGTTTGTTTAAGTCAAGAGCAGTGAGAAAAACCCCTACTCTGTATTTCCAGAGAAATCTATAACAACAACATCCCAGCAAGCCATTGTAACTTGCATTTGATAAAACAAACAAGAACTAGTAAAGCAAAACAACTACCTTTTTTAAGTTGTTAATTACTTTAAAAGAAATCAACAAAAAGTGCTTCATTTTATGTTAAAGATTTATCGCTTGTCAGGCAAGAAGTGCCAACTTTTTTTTTCCGCAAAATTGTCGGATAAGCGATTCGCTTCTTTAACTTCAGAAAAAGCCCAAAAATTATGGGATTTAAACACAGAAATATGCTATGCGTTATTTTGATTTCAGATTTGCTCCTTGAATGAATAATGTCTGAAATGTCTGTTTTGTTTGATCAGCATTTTGTGAAAGTTCTGTTTCGCTTGATCGTATTTTTGTGAAGGGTCCGTTTTGCTTGATCGTATTTTTGTGAAGGGTCCGTTAACGGACCCGAATTTCCTCTGGCCAGACCCCTGATATTACAATATTAAAAATTTCTGAGCTATATGCCACTTATATGGTATTTATAAAAAAACCGTTCACATTCATTTAGGTATTTCAAAAGAAAAAAAATAAAAAGCCTCTTCATTTGTTAGAAATTGCCGAAAATGCGTATTTTAAAAAGTGGAGGAAAAATCGACAAAATGTTGCCGGTTTTCTGGTTTCCGGTATTTTGGCTCCCGGATAAAAGGTTCTGTACTGTATTAAAAATAAAATATAAACTTGTGAGAACTAATTCATTTTTTAATGAAGAACAGTAAATTCTAAGTAGCTAGATTAGTTTCAGCTGAAAATCTTATATATGTTTTTATGTACATATTTAAATGTTTACATTAGATAAATTAAGTCTTAACTTCAAGTATAATTTTGTGCTTTTGATATTTGTTCAAAATATAAAATTGTACTAAAAATGTAGTTTTGGACAGTTGAGGACACATGGGTTTTGGACAGGACGGTTTAAACCATGGTTTAAACCGTGGTTTTTACCGTTCTGTCCAAAACCTTGCCAACCCTGCAAAAGGGTAAAGAATACAAGAAAAAGAAGTATCATAATAGAAGTAAAAGTAAAAAGGAGGAGGACAGGATAAAAGAGAGACTGAAAAAACAAAAGCAGCGTGCAAGGAAAAAGACAGCAATCATGCAAGAACTGCAACAAAAAGCAGCCAGTTCTACTTATTCAACATACAAAGTCCACAAAGCCTTGGAAAAGCACTCAGTAAAGTTAGAAAAGCACTGCCAGCTTCACCCAGGAAAAGAAAATGTGCTGTTGAATAACTTTCAATAAAGGAAAATTTGTTACAGAAACCTAACAGAACCACGTCTGCAAGCAACGAAGTAGCAATGGAAGTAGAAAATAGAGTGGTACAATTTTATGAATCTGATGACATATCATACCAAGCACCTGGTAGAAAAGACAGCATTGTTGTAAAAGATTCCAATGGGCAAAAATTGTGAAACAGAAGAAATATATGATATGCAATATAAAAGAGGCTTATATCCATTTCAAAACAATCCATCCCCATACTATTATCAGAAAATCCAAGTTTGCTGAGTTTAGACCGAAGCACATTTTACCAGTTGGTAAAACACCTCACAATGTTTATATCTGTGCACAACATGCCAATGTAAATTTCTTGCTGAAAAGTCACTCAAGCTTGCCAAAAACCCATAAAGAGCTGCTGGAAGTCAGTACCTGTAGTTTTAATTTGACTTGCTTGACTAACAAAGATAGTGCATTATTTGAAGAATATGTGGCTGTAAATATTTCAAATGCTGGAGTTGATATTTGTCAAGATGTTTCCTACAATCAATGGATTAAAAACTCTGAAAATGGACAATATGAAAAAGTAATCAAAGAATGATTTGTCAGAAGTGATTGAGAAGATCATTTCAATGTTTCCTGTATTTGCTAACCATGCTTATGAAAAGTCAATGCAGTCCGAATATGTCAAGAAATTGCATGAAGATCCACAGGAAGTGTTGCTGCAAGTTGACTTCAGTGAAAATTTTACGTTTTTTGATCATGAAGAAATTTAGTCTGCGCACTGGAATAATGTTCAGTGCACAATCGACACAGCTGTCGCCTGGTTCCCATACAACGGAAAAAAAGAAAGTGCAAGTCTTGTTGTCACCAGCAATTACATGCAACATGATAAATATGCAGTTCATACATTCAACCGAATGGTAATTGAACAACTTAGGAGGAAAGTGGAAGTTCCACTCTCTAACATCCATATTTTCTCTGATGGTGCTGCTAGCCATTTTAAACAGAGATACACACTATGCAATATTACATGTGAGTCTCCTGTAATCAGCTGGCATTTTTTTGTGTCAGCACACGGAAAAGGAGCAGTTGATGTTGTTTTAGACACCATCAAGAGGTTGGTTTTTGAAGGTGTGAAGGCCAACAGATGGAGACCTGCTCCAAAGACAGCAGCGGATTTTGCAATGTGTGCTCAAAGTTCAACTTCTGCAATTGAAGTGCTTTACTGTCCTGAAGACCAGGTTAAGGATAACATTCCTATCATGGAAGACAGATTAGATGACATCCTTCCAATATAAGGTATCCACAGAGTGCACTCAGTCCGGATTAGAAAGCCGTATGTTGTGGAATATTCACACGTATCAGAAATGTCCGATACAACTCTCTTTTCATTTAGAAAAGACATAAATCCATTGGATGGGTGTGATAACATTGGTGATCATTCTGAAAATGAGATCCCTTATAAAATAGCTCAAGTCACCAGTGTGGAATTGGAATTCTATTCAGTTATTTTCCTAAGATCCACTGGGCCAAGGACTTACATTTACAAAGATGGTGATATTTCATGAATATCAGTTCATGAAACTGTAAAGAAACTTCCAACACCAGTGATTAATTCTTAGAAGACTAGTAAATTTCCCTGAATAAATCCACTCAGACTGTTAAACAGGCAGGGAAATCAGACAGTGTCCCCTCTGTAATAAAAATGTCCCCTCTGTAACTTTGTCCAAATAATTAAAATAATCATCATAATGCAAAATTTTCTGTCTATGTCACCATGATTTATCATTACTATAATGTGTATTTTATCATATATTTTATTCAGCATTTAATTCTAAACTAATTCACAGAAAAATAAGGATTTTCAGTTATAAATGGAAAAGTAGTGGAAAAAAATGTCCCCTCTGTTATTGCCATTAATTAGATAATTGCTCTTAAGTTTGTAAAATAAAAATAAATATGTTTATGTGAGAAGGGAACACTAGCTACTAAAAGATGTCTTTGTCTTTAATTTTTATAATTATTTTACATTTGAAAATTGATTATAAAGTAATCCAATGTCCCCTCTGTAATG
>JAXGGA010017844.1:0-23344 GCA_038373865.1 Uloborus plumipes | reverse complement strand
ACCTCAAATTAGTTTGTAGTTAGTGTATATAAATGCTTTGATTAGATGTATTCTAACAATGTTAAAATAGTTACGCATAGCAATGTTAAAATTTTGTGTATGAATTTGTCTATTTTTTCTTTTAATTACAAGCTTCAGTTATCCAAATCACCTTGAGTTTCAAATTCCGATTCTGTATCGTACTGCTTGCCATTGACCACATAAAGTAGTAGTAATGAAGGAGGAGGCATAACCTCACATCATTTTACAAAGAGGGGATGCACAGTGAGAAAGATTGAAACCGGTGTACTAAAGAACATAAAAAAACTAAGAAATATTCTTTCAATAATGCAAAGGTAAGTTATAATCCACATGTTAAATCAAAAAACTTCAGCACTATGCTGTACAAAATTATAATTATAATAATAATACATAAATAAAACTTAAAAATTGACCATCTATTAAAAAGCAGGGTTCAGGTGATTGTTCTCAATTGAGTACATTATTCCCCCCTCCCCCCCCATGAATGTAAGTTAATACACAGCAGAACGAAACAATTGATCTGGAATTAACTGCACAGGGTTTCCACTTACTTTTCCTGGCTTTCCAGAAAAAATTCCATTGTAACATTCCATCATAATTTCCCATATGGAAAGACTACTTCTCGTTCCTTCTACTGTTCAGTCCTAGTTCGAAAAGGTTAATATAACATGAAAGTTATTGGTGCTCTCAAGGGGAAGCAAATTTCACAATTAAAATGTTTAAGGCCCTATGTCAGTGTGGTGCAGGGCTCCTCTTCCCAAAGAACTTGGATTACTCCAATTCTTAGACGGCTCACTCCAAGGACCCTGGCCCTAGTTTTCAGCTTGGCTGACATGCCCTCTCGATTGCCCTGTTTTAGGGACAATTCACCTAATTTTAATAGGGATGCACCATTGCTCTTGGAAAGGAGGGCATCTGCTAAAGTTACCCCCCCCAAAAAAATATGTTTATCATTTACATGATCAACCTAGTATTCCAGAAATCCACACACAAAAGGCAAGAAGTTAATGACAGATATAAATTTGAATAAATGTATTTTCCCCCTTTACCTATCAACAAATAAAGTAAGCATTAGACCTGTATTTCAAATAATTCACAGAAGTTTTAACTATGAAACAATTTTTAAGATTTTATCCATTTCTTCGGTTGATTAAATAAGTACCCATCATTTTGTGCGCAGCTGCAGTTTTAATATTTTTTTAGACAACATAAAACTTTGTGAACATTTAAATAATAATAGTATGTTTTATACACTGCCAAACTTAAGGTGAAACAACTTTTTATATTTTTTGAGATTTTAGCACTATTAATTTCTAATCAATTTTGATTGTTAGAGTGAATCTACAAAATATTGAGTGTACAGCCATAAATCCAATAGCACTAAAACTTTGACAACTTTTAGAGTTAATACACAACATGAGCATACATACCAATAAACAAAATTTATTAGTAAAAAGTTTATACCAAAATTGAACCAATAGATTAAAATTCCGTAAAAAAAGAAAAAGTTTGTGGTCATGAAACTTTTTGAGCCTCAGGCTTAAACAAATATTTTGTCCTCCAATGAGAAATTAATTCTGCATGGTCATCCTAATTTATTGTAGCTGTCTTTAAAAAAATAATAATGATAATAACATCTCTATATCAGCATAATCATAACTCAAAAGCACTCTCTCTACTAAACAGTTCACAGTTCTAGTGTCAGAATGTTTGGGAGTTTTTTTCTCAACTAACAATGTTACACATTTAAAAATTATGTTCTTTAAAAAAGTTCTATAAGTTTTATTACTACAGATTTTGAAATTAATATCAATTAGTAAAGTATGCATTTCAAAAATTGCTTAAGAAAGTAAGTTATGCACCAAATAATGCTTCAGAAAGAGTTAATCACCAAAGAAAACAAAATATTGCACAGTAAATTTTGCTAGGACACATAAAACTCACGCAAATAAGAGATTCTCACACAAACAATAACAATTATTTACAACATGTATTTTGTTCAACAACATTACTGAAGATGTATAAAAATGCATTATTTCAAAATATAATTGCGTTTTACATATTATCTGAAACTTAAATAGTAAATTAATGAAAGAAAATCTACAATTACCAAATTTGTCATTTGTTTATAAAGAAATTGCTAAAGATTTAGCACATTTTTATACACTATATGTTATAATGCACAACATGTTAAAGAAAATATAACCATTATCTGCACTTTAATATTACACTAATAAAACAAATTAATTATTCATTATATTTGTCAAACCACAAAGCTGACCAAATCAAAAACAGCACCTGAGCAAGGCTATGAAGTGCATTTTTCTTATACTAAATTTGTAATGGTTTAATATTTAACGTTTGCAAATTAACTACATGCCTTGCAAACTAGCATATTGACATATCAAAATACAGATAGTAATATAAATCTCAAAAGCAGCAGTACATAATATTTCACATCTTATATGACTAATCAATCTGATTAAAATAAAATTTTTAAATAACTTAACAATACAGCATTAACACTTTAAAACCTAAAATATGTAAGAAAAAGTTCAATTGTAATTTGTTTAAAAAATGAATTGAGTAAAAAAGGAAATATGCTTCATAAACTAGGTGACAGCAAATAGATAGCAAGAGTTGAGCATTGACAAATAATTTATCAATAGCGTGCTCACTTTTAAAAAGTAGTTTTTGCTTTTTTATATTAATCTTCCCTACTGAAACATGATACATCATCCAAAACAAACACTTGTGATTAAATATGTTGACAACCTTTATGGCCTGACTCTTTCTACATTTTCAATTCAATCATTAATCTTTTAACCATCATAGATGACTACAAGCTTCCCAGCTACTACCAGAGGAAAGCATTGAATCTCTAAAGTCTAAGGGAGAACTGATATCGCCTACCGATCGGGAATTCTCCCCAAAGCTTCCACTAGCGGAACGGCGAATAGAAGAGGAATGAATATTCGGGGTATCATATTCATGTCTAGAAGCAATGGCAACCGAGTTCACGATCCAAACTGGAATGTGTCTCACATTTCCATCCGCAGAATCTTGTCCTTGAAAGCTATTTCTGTTGCTCATAGTCCGATCATTAACTAGAATGTGAGAAGAAGACGCACAGCGAGATTCAGAATACCTGTTTCCATCTGAAGAATGGTTTGAGCGAGGAAGAGTAGTTGGTGAAGAACCAGCAGAGCGATGATGTCGTCTTTCTCCCGTTTCAGAACAGATTGATCCAGATCTTGAAATACCTTGTCTATTTAAAGAACGAGATGATTGAATTATGTGAACCTCTGCTTGTGGTCTATGGTCTTCGCAAATTGAATCTGGGCTAGATGCATTGCAACACACAGAGCAGTTGTCACCGACTGTGCCGCCAGAAACTGTGACAACAGAAGAACAACAGGCACTATCTCCATACGATAAATAGCTTGGACCAGCTCCATCACTTCCCCTCAAATGTTGCCTGAATGAATGGCCAGGGATGTTTATACTTGTTGGTCTGATTTGTGCTCTTAGGCCACTACTTGCAAGTTTATGCCCAATGTGAGGATTAATAGCTTCCAATGGACGAGAAATATTTTCAGCAGAATTCCGCAATACAAGATCCACACTCTCTTCGAACACTGGCTGATGTGTAGAATGCAAATTATCAGCCAGCGACTGGCATACAAAACTACAACTTATTTCATTCAATTTCTCCATTCGCCGTTTTTTCTTTTTTCGCTTTATTAGAGAAAATTTCTTTAAATTAGATAAAGTCTTTTGGAAATTAGGAGGCTTTGAAACATCATCGGCTAAGTCTTTATTTCTTGCACTTTCAAATGATATTTCATGAGTTGAAGTTCTGGTAGGAATTGTACAACAGGCAGCAGTCGCGGGCAACTTATCCACCCGGGAAACACGAGGGAAGTCTGCATCAGCTGAACTAGAATCACTAGTACTGGGACTTAAAGTTGGTTGATCATAAGTAGGACTAGAGCTGCTTGAAGATTCACTAGCTTCTCCATTCCATGAAGTAGGATCAGGGTATAAATTATTATTTTCTTGATTTCCCGATGGATGGAGACTATAATGTCTGTCGTGTCCAGCCTTTCGAGATCTATTTTGTTCATATTCACTGCATGAATGCCGTTTGTACATCTTGCCTTTTTTGGATGTTAAAGAGCAAGTACAAGAACTGGTTGTTGGGACAGCATTATCATCACAAGCATTACTTGAACAGGCAACATTACTGTTAGTAAGATCTTCATCTCTCACATCTGAATTAATGACTGTTATTTCTGGCTGAGTTGAACAAGCCACAGCATTATTTAACGGATAACAAGACTCCTCATACTGAATATCGGGAGGTAATACTGCTCTGTCAGAAGAATTCGCTGCATTGTTCATTTCAATATCTGCTGCTGTGCATAAACTACAATTTGGACCCGGAAAAGTTTCGACAGTTATCATATTACTATTAGCAGCTGATACATCAACTGTATCTGTATTTTGAGGAAATTCTTCCAGATTTTCTGCATGAATTATGGCTTGTTGCTGAGTAACATCAACAGTCTCAGTAGGTGCATAATTATAGCGAGCACTGCTCGAATAAGGAGCTGTTAGCTGAACAGAAAGATCATATGGAGGAGGAGCTTCTCCGGGAGGAATATACATTTCTGGTGGTTTCCATAATGTGTACGGAGGAGGTGGTTCATCATATCGACTGAAATCTAACTGATCATGGCCAACAAAATAACCGACACTACCATCGTCATCCTCAGAAAACCTTCTAGATAGGTGAGCATTGCCGTTGTCCATTCGCCGAGCATGAAAACCTAAAATTATAAAATTCAACATCAATGTTAAATATTTTACATTTTAAACATTCAAATAATTAGAATATAGAAGTTATAGAACAAAAACTCTTCTTCAGTTAATTTTTTCATAATTATGACAAAAAAAGGCAAATACTTTTTTTGTGCAATTTTAGTTTTCAAGATTGCATTATAATTATAGCATTGAATACATATTAACATAATCAAATTCACTGAGTGCTATTAGGAAAAACACAGTAAGATTAAAAGAATCATTCTGAAAGGAATTTGATTCAATATACATAGCTGACAATTTTTTTATGCATTTGCAGGGTAATAAGTATTAATCTAATGAAATCAACTATCTGAGTTAAGTTTTAAATTAAATAGTGCCAGGCATTTGGCATAGCATAGAGCGTACTATTAATGAAATAGTATCTAAAAACAAAACACATGTTACACATTTTCCTACTAGTGCATTGAATAAGTCAATTTTTAAACAATGCATAACTTATCAACTCTCCACCCAATTTTATGTTAGACTTAGAGCTTTTTTATCAGTGATTCGAACAAAAACGTATAATCTGGGTTAATCTGAAAAAAATAAATAAAAGAAAAATTATCATTTCAAATAGTTAAAAAGGTAACACTTTGAGGTTAAACCTTTTAGTACTTTTGTATTTTAAAAGTTTTACATCATATGAACTCAACAGCCCACTGAAGCCAAGGTCAACAGTGCTTCTTGTCACCAAGGGCTCGGGGATGTAAGGCAGATGTTTTGGTTGGGTGGACAGCTGAGCGCGGAACCCCCAGAGCTCAGTTTCCAAGCATGCTTTGAACTTTTTTTAATAAACCCACTGAAGGGATGAAAAGCTGAGTGAAACGTGCAAAACCCTGGTTTGTAGCATGAAAGAGCAAAGCATTACCACTGAGACACTGGGCTTCTTTACACTATATGAAATATTAAATAGTCTTTAAAAACAATCTAATTAAAATTCATCATTGTAGTCAACAAAAAAAAAAATGCTCCAAAATTGACAATCAGCTTTGTGAAACGAATTGTAGCATTTAGGCTAAGCCGTCATTTTGGAACCCCGACCCTTTTTCTTTCTTCTTGGGATATTCTAGATGCTCACTATTTGTGTCTTGGAAGGTGAAATCTGCATAGGTTGGTTTCAAAGGCATGCCTTCACCTCTCTAAAATGTCTTCTGAACTGGAAATTATTGGGTGGGGACCACCAGGTCCCGTGAGATTGAATGATTACATGATGTTTATGTTTTTGAAGCACCAATTTTCCGCACCTTTCCAATCTGTTTCTTGCCAAAGCCAAAGCGACTCAGCTTAACTATTAACGAACCATTCTTACCTGATGTAGTGTGCTTAAGCAGAAAAAAAATTGGGCATAAAAAATGACGTAAGCTCATGGGCTCTTGGATTATTAGCAAAGTGAACATCACCAATTTTTAAGTATTGCGATTAATACTAGCATATAAAACTATATTTTCATTACTATAAATATTAATGAATAAAATAAATCAAATGTGAAATAATCATACTTTTAGAAGTATCAGAGGCATTTACAATTATGCCTTTATCAGATGAGATGGTGAGCTGAATCAACTTTTTTTAATGGGCAGGTTGATTAGCATATAGGAAAGAATTGCTGGAACCCTTTCACATATGGTCAACTTATTCCGCACAGTTGATACATGTGCTAATAATGTTCTCATCCTAATTAGTTGAACCAACTAAAATGATATCTCTTTGCATTAGCTATTCACACCAGTCAACTAGTTGAGTCAACTCAGTTCAATACGGACAACACTGTGCAGCAACTGACCAAAAAAATTCTGCTTAGTCCAGAGACACGGGACAAAAGATGTGACAAACATAGCAAATAAAGTAAGAGAAGTGAAGCCTAGAGCATGTCATGCAAATGAGTGTCATGCAAATTGGATTCAAAATTCAACTGCATGGAGACTGCCAAGGAAAGTACAATTGTTACGAACACTTCTTTCAAATTATTAGAGAAGTATTTAACTTATACTTAAACAATTTGCTAACAAGTTGATGAACCCAAGCTCTTTTAATGAAAACAGTTTTAATGTTTGAAACTGAAACTGCAAAAAAAAAAAGCAAAGATCTTTTTAGATAAATACAGATGCCTGAGCCTGTCTAAGAGTGAAACTATGTGGTTAAAAGATTAGTATAATTTTACTTTAAATAGGAATTTGTTGCGTTCAATGACTTCTTGAGGTTATAACTAGGGACTAATAAATCCTGGACAACTAAAAAAAGTATTTTTCCAACTAGTTATTTAAGAAAAAAAAAAAACAATATATCCATATAAACTGAGAGGAATAAATTACCTGCTGTATAAAATTTTTTCCATGCAACTAAAGTTTTTAATTCTTGTATGTTATAACCAGTGATCAAACCAGGATTTTTTAAAAAGGTCCTGTTTTTGGAATTTTTTGGGCGCATTCAGAGTGCTCGCCGAGCTTCCCGGGAAACCCGGGTTCTTCCCAAAGCATTCAGACCTGCCATTTTTAAAGCCCGAACTTCCCAAATGCTGTTCAGACGTTCAGAGTAGATGCCCGAGCTTCTCGGGTTTAAGCACAAGCAGCCCAGGAAATTTAGCTGGGCAGATAGGTCACGTGTTTGGGCATTTAGCAAAGGATGATGCTCATTGGCTGAAATTTATCGCTCTTTCGTCTGCTAGAATTTACGAAGAATAATTAAAACAAAGTCTTGAAAATACACACACAATGTCAAAAATACGCACACTATTTGCTGCGATGAATCTGAAAGGATATATTTCCTTGAGAATCGGTCATTGCATGAACAATCCTGTCAGATAAGCCAGATCGATGAAATTCGTTACTTACTGTTAGGCCTATTTCATTGTAAATTCCTTCATTTAAAATAACATATTTCTCATTAAATTCGATAAGTCATTTTGATCCCACGCTCAACCATGACGTTAGAGGAACAATGATTGTCGCCAAAGTTAAGAATGGTATCATTTTGTGCCAAAATATAGGAGCAAATGCAGGATTGTTCCTGCATTGACCGGCGCGTTATTCTCTGCTGTTCTGTCCGCCATGTTGTTTCTTGCCGAATGGCATAAGCAGGGTATCTGCTCAACCTGGACTTTTCAATTCCATGACTTTCCCTGACTTTCCATGACTTTTGCGAACTATTTTCCATGACTAAAAAAAAAAAAAAAAAAAACGAACTCTGCTTTGTTTTTAGAAAATTATGCACCTAATTATTCTATCTTGCAAAGCAAATGACCGAACATGGCGACTGCGTTTCACAGCAACAGAAGTCCGTTCGCTTTTGAGGTCAAAAAACGATCTTTTCCTACCAACACCCTCCTCCCCACCGTGCTTGTCCTCAAACGTACTTTCATGTAGCAATGAATTGTCTGTCCATAAATTTTACTGTAAGTTTAGATCCTGATATGAGTGAGGCGAAATCTGACTTCAAAACGGAACTCGTTGAGTTCCTGCCCCACCCCCCCTACCTACACGATTCTTTAAAATTCAACATCGTTTTTTAATTTGTTTTTCTTTTGCATAAAATTCCTCGAGAAAGAAAAAGATTCAAACAAGTTTTAAAAGAAAAAGGAATCAAATGAAGCGGGTAGTAGGGGGGGGGGGAGGAGACCAAATGTAAAAGGCAAATCTGCCTATGCCGGGGAAAAAACCATAAAAAAAAAACCATCGAGTCTATCTTTTTGTCGTTCAAGGTCATATTTTATCAGATGACGGAGTCCGCGCACATGCGCAGTTACACAAAATTCGCCGCTCACGGTTTTAACGTTGAGAATTCATCTGATTGGTCAACACAATGCAACTTGTTGGAAATTGTAATTGACAAATCAGATTGCACCCAATAACGAAGTAGAATGACGGCGGAAGTGTTTTCATTCTTCCGAGATCGCGGGAAAAATTTCAATCGGTCCGGAGCGCTAAAATCCATGATAAACAGTCAGTTTCCATGACTTTTGGACATTTTTCGCTGAAATCCATGACTTTCCATGACCAATTTCGATCATATTTGAAATCTATGACTTTCCCTGACTTTCCATATGCGCGGACACCCTGCATAAGTGATGTCCAGAGCACAATTGCTTGGGCTCAGCCCGGGAAGTTATTTGTGACGTCACGGCTCAAACGCCCGGGAAGCTCAGGCGAATACTCTGAACTTTAAAACATAGTTTGGAATTTTGAGAAAACTAATACGTAATTTTGTAAAAAAAAAGTTTGCAATTTTGTGAAAAGTAATATGTAATCTTGTAAAAAATAGTAACGGCTAGAAATATTTCTGATCGTTTTTGAATCTATGATTTTTTTGGAAGTGTCCAATTTTGAGTTCCTGAATTTTGTGAACAAGCTGTTAACGGATCTAATTTCTATTTAGATTGAAACCTGGTAACAAATGTGTCGTTAAAAATGTCATAAATGAGTTTAACAGCATGTAAAACAGCAGCATTTTCCTCAGTAAAAGCAAACTATGAAAAGAAGAAAAACTTGTAAGATACTTACGACGAATCATAAGAAGAAGTCTTCTTTGACGCAAACGATGAATCATGAACAACAAAAGAGCAAGAATCAAGAATGATGTGACCGTACTGGCAACAAGTCTTAAACCAAGATTTGTGGTGCTCAAGGCATCTGTATCTGGAAAAATAAATTACAATAATTGTAAATTAAAGCTGATTAAAAGAAATCAAGTCTTGATAGAGTGGTACATCAAGCAACTCGCCTGTAGAGATAATAAGGCAATAAATGATGAATGTTTTTCACATTAGAAGAAAAATTCTTTTATGACATTAATAAGAAGTATGCTATAAAAAACTTTTTGTTATTAATGTACCTTTTACAAAATTTAGGTAAATTAATTCATAGAAATAAGCATGGTCATACAATTTAAATTTAGAAAAAATGTGGTTATCCTTAAATAAAAAACTTGTGTTTACAAATCAGTTTTCATAATCCCACATCAAATAAGAATCTCAAATAGTTATACAGGGTGATATAAAAGTCACAAAACTGGTTATAAAAATCTTTTACATTAAAAAAACACCATTAATTTAAAAATGCAAGTTATTTTGCTTGCTGTATGACACTCCAGGGTTAGCAAGCTTTTGTCACATGATAGTTTTTAACAGGTTTTACCCTGACTTTAACTGACATATAAAAAACCTCTCATTTTACAATCATTGCAGTAGTGTAACCAGCATTATCACCATCTGAAGCAGTACATTCATTAGATGGGTGTTGATTACAAGAATGTGGTTAAATATTAATTTAACTTTTGTTAAAATAACATTGGCACAAACCCCATCTTATATGTATAAAGTTGGCAACCATTTGCCATCCTTCCATTGCTAACAAAACTTGACTAAAAGATATCAATTGCTGAACACAATTTCAATACTGTATGACCTATGCATTGCATCAGTTTATTTGCATTCTTTTCTCCTTTTTGTTCAATGAACTATAGTATATCTATGCCTGAAATTAAATGAAAATAGAGAAAAAAATAAAAATATTATCAATTTAAAAGTAATAAATATACAGTCGACGCTCGGTATAACGACCGCCTCCCTCCTACAGAAAACAGTCTTTATAACGAGTGGTCATTATAAGAGGTAAAACATAGAGTATATTAGGATACAGTTGGGGTTTTCTCACCGGTCGTTATATTAGGATAGTCTTTATAACGAGTGGTCGTTATAACGAGCGTCGACTGTATAAAATAAAATGTCCAATTTTTTTAAAATACATACTAGTACTGTTGCAATAGCTGTTATAATTCAACTTCGCAGAGATGGCCTATGACTCCTCCTTTTTTCAGGATTGTCCACTTTTAGGAAGGGGTGATAAGCAGATGAAAATTGAGGAATGGGATTCACAATTGATGGGGGAATTTGAATGGATAGAAATTCTACCTATTTTAAGGAATGGACATTCGGTTTCTCATTTGATTGACACCGGCTATCTCGTCGCGGTTGAATTATATTAACTACGACGTGAAAATGCAACAGCAAGTGTTTTGTTTTAAATACAGGTCTATTTTAAATATTTCATTGTGTTGTTGACAATTTTTCATTGGGATCAAAGAATTTTTAATACAGTGGATGCTGGTAAAGTGTATCAACCACTTTAATGATTCCAGCACAGAAATATCCAGTTTTATTGAATCAGCCGCCTTATTGAATCAAAACTTATTAGAACAAACATGATTCATATAAGCGGCGGCTATAGTATTAAGTAAAGTTTTCCAATGATTAATTTCTGAGTATATCTGACAAAATCTTTAGACAAATAAGACAAAAATCTTTCCATGAATATCTAGTTTAAAAGAAACTGGAAATGTTGGAAACCAGAGAAATTGACACACATTTCTACTGGGCCAGCACGAAATAGATAAGTTGAAAAACAAAATGTTGAGCTCAAATTCCAAAGAGTCTTAGAAAACTAGCATCACAGCTGAATCTATCATATCAAATTTCTCTCAGAGCTCTGAAGTTATTGGAATTTTGCACTAATCATGTTTGCATTGCTCAAGAATTAAAAGCTCCTAATAAAATTAAAATTACATTATTGTTGATAGCTAAGGAGATTCATTGATGGAAATGCAACTAAAAAGTTGATTCTATTTTTTACAGATAAAGCTTAATTATTTCATCTCACAGGCTATGTTAGAAGTCAGAATATAAAAATATTGGTTCAACAAAAGTCCACAAGATCATAAAAACATTTAAAATTTTTTTTCATAAGTTTCTAACTCTGGGCAAAATTCATCTTGTGCAAGATAAAATAAAAAAGCTACTAAAACATGCATGGAAAATGAAAATAAAAGTGGTGCGTCATTCCGAAAATATAGTATTGCCAACAAGTTAAATAATTAGTACTTAAAATTAACAGTACTTTTAAAATAAAATATTTTATGACAGGTTGCATGACTTTTGGATCAAATTTTTAAACTGGGGAGTTAAAACAATTCAAACCATTTTTTCTTAGAATTTCTTAATACATGTATACTACTTGATGTTTATAGAATGATGTCACCAAGTTCAATTTAATTTGAGTGAGAAAATACTTGATAGCTGATAGTGATACATGAAAAGTTGTAATACATCATTTAAAAGATTGTTCAATATTCTAAGTTCTTCGGCAAGATTCATTATTGTAGAGTTAGTTGAGCAATTGATCTTTGCAAAACGTCTTCAATTTTTGAACACAGTACAAAATATCTTTTCATCATTCTTTGACCTTTATTTATTTATTCATTTATTAGTATTAGTATAATAATTATTATTATTATTATTTTGCAATAGTCATTCTTGTTGGATAACAATTTCTTTCATCTAATTTTTCAGAATAATCATAGAGAAAGAATTTTATCACTCAAAAGACATAAATAGTGTGTTAACTCCTGTACATTAATGTACAATAACAATCTTTTTTTTAAATCTGGACAGGACTTTACTAGACCCAAATTTAAGAGAAACACTTTTTAAGTTTCAAAAGAAAGAACACAATTGAAGCATTTTCTAAAAATAACACATTTAAATAAAATAAACTATTTCATACTCATTACCAAAATAAAAAGAACTTTTTAAAAAAATGAATCATAGGAGAAAAAATTAGAAATACAGGAAATATTGAAAAATAAGGCAAAAAATAGAAAATCCGTTCTAAATCGTTAAGAAATATCACAGCTGTAATAATAGTGTAATTAAACACAAATTAATTATTTGGATTTATTTGGCCAGCAAAAAGGCAGAGGGACAGCAATAATCATGTCACATTGCTTTATATTGATCTCAGTATAAAATATTGCACTAAAAGCAAAAATCTGTGCTGCATCAATTATTTAATTCACCTTGTCCGCTGTTTGATTGCACGATTATTAAGAAAGAAATTATTTTTAAAAATAATTAGCAATCAAATAAAAATTGTCCATTAATTTTAATAGTTTAACTTCAATGAGCCTAAGTAAAATAAATAAACAAATACAATATAATTTTAAGCAACATACTACATTACTTTGGTCATATACTTTCTACTTCTAATCAAAATACCAAATTCTACATACACTGACAATCGTAAAAGCATCCCAAAATGTTTTGTCAGTGAGATGGTATCGCTGATAGTTTTATACTTGAAATAAATATCAGAATACGTAAGATTACTCCAAATTTACATTTTATTTAAAATCAAGAATCAAAATTTAACGCAGTATACCATGCACTGTGTAACGAAAATATTGGACCTTGGTGAAATTAAATGACAAAATAATAAAAATTAAAAAATAAATATTATACAAGATGTTAAACAAAGATTAAAATAAATTTGTTGAAATATTTCAGAAAAGAAACTTAAAATTATAAATATCACAAAATTAAACTATTTATACAGCATTTCTCTGTTATGCAGAGTCCTTCACTGAGCTTAACTACTAACCATCCTTGCCTGGATATGTTCCATTTCCCGATGCTTTGTTAGGAAAGTCTCGATCCAGGCAAACAAATTCACAGCATTTGTCACTTAAAGCATGATACTGACGACAATTCTCCGGTGGTGAGCAAAAAACGGCTATGCACATCTGAGGTTTGCCATTCAGACAGGTACACTGAGTACATGGATCACTACCAAGAGGGAAAAATCTATCCCCATGAGATACTTCTTTTCCTTTATGATCCAAACAGGGCTGATAATTTTCAACTTCAGCTGAAACATAACACATGCTTTTTAGAATCATATAGCTTTCAAGTCTTTAAAAAATTAAATTTTAAAAATTTTGTGCTTTTTTTCCATGAAAATTATTAAAGTTACATATCAAATTAAACTGTATGCAATTACTTTTAAAATAAGTTTTTACACAACAGTATAGCACCTGAAAAACTTAAGCAGTAACATTTCAAAGCAAAATTATAGAAAAATAGGGAGAAAAAAATCCACATTATTTGTTGTAACTGCAGATCCATTCATGATCCAACTATGAAATTTTTTGAATGCATTCATTGAAATACATTAAAAATCATACATTAAAAAAATTTCAAAGGACATTATCATAATTTTTTTTTTTTTAATTTTGTGATAAAACTATTTTTCTGAAAATTATTCTAGTTATATACTAAATTTAAGGACATGCAATTGTCTTTGAAAACAACTATTATACAGCTCTGTTGCTCCCATCTAACTTGAGTCACAACATTTTTAAGCACTGCAGGCAAGTTTAAAAAAATTATCTTTTAACAAAGTTCAAAAATCACTCATCAATTCCGGGTGGGTTTTTTTTAACTCTTCAATGTATCTAAATTTAAGATTATAAGAACAACTTAATTTTTCTTCTACGTATTCTGCCATGCCAAGCACAAAAGTAGCATCTGCACTTTTAAACAGAATTGCATTAGTGTCAACAGGTGGTTCTTTGTAATGGATTTCACCTACAAATACAGTGCATTATGGTTATTTGAGAATGGGAAATATTTTTTAAAAAATTCCAAAAAAATATCATCTGAATTAAATGCACGGAGACAGAAAACTTTAAAGAGTAATATCTCAGTTTGAGCTCGACTACAGATACTACTTTTGAGCTTAGCACAGCAGTATTATTATCACTATACAGGGCCCAATGCAGGCCGATTTTGCTACCGTTTATCGGCACCTTCACAAAAATAAAATAACAAAAACGGTACCTTCACAAAAATAAAGTAATAAAAACGGCACCTTCACAAAAATTACATAAAAAATCGGCATCTTAAATCATTTTCAATAAAACTCGGTACCTTCACAAAGATTGTTAAAAAAATGGTAGGAAAAAGATGTATTTTGAAGAAATTCCGGGGACTTCACATCGAATGCGTTTTCCTTTTCTCCACTACTATCAGCATTTCCGCGTTAGCGAAGTGAAATGAAGTTATTACTGAAGACGGTGTCGAACGGAACAAACTGAAATGAAGCGACGGCCGAGGCGTCCATTGTTTACATCGCCGATCAAACCACGTGCGTCGCACGTTTTTGAATACGAGCTACATTATTAATTAAGTGTTTAATTTAGTTGATTTTTTAATTGAAATCATGTCAAAACAAGGTTGACCAGCTACTGGAGCTAGAGGTTATTATTTAGATTATTATGTCAAACGTTAAAGACGTTAAGATTGCAAGTTGCAAGCTGTTATTACTTTGTTTTTTTTTTTTTTTTTTTTTTTTTATTTTCTTCTTTTGAGTATTAGTCTTTTTTTTTGTAGTGCAAGTAAGTGTTAATTTTTTTTTGATAATATAAGTTCTTTTTGTATTATTTAATAATATGATTATAAATGCAACAATGACATGAGTTTTTTGTCCAAAATTAAATAACTTAAAATGTGCTGTGAAAAAATAGCGAACAAGAAGTAGTATATTCACAAAAATAGGATGACGATTAAATATATTCACAAAAATAGGTAGTAAGATAAAAATCCTGGATTGGGCCCTGCTATACAAAAATCTTGAATCAGCAAAACGATGGTTTTAAAAATTCGCCATTCAAGTTTCCAAGAAATTCACAAGCAATTGGAATATGATTTAAACATTTCTTATTATCAATCTGTGAATATTTATCTTAGGAATCATATGAACTGTTAATGGCCAAGGGTGAATTTAACTCACTAATATGTGATATAGAAAAGATAGTTACACATAAATGCATATTCATGCATTTGCAACGTAGAAAGGACATAGGCCATAGCCAACTTTTACCCTGTACTGATTTTATAAGTTAAGTTTTATTCATTTATTTTATATTTAGACTCATGCATTAGAAGAATAGTTAAATTTTATGAATAAAGCAATTGTATATTTCTTAAACATTTCTCTATCTTAAAAAATATTAAATTTTTACAACTACTCGGCATTGGCCGAGTACCGAGTACTCAGCACATTGGCTAAGTAGGCCGAACATTGAGTATTTACTGAGTACTCGGTACATCACTATTTTGCGCACTAAACCCAGTTGCTGTTTGAATTGTTTGCAAAGTCACTTCAAAATATGCAAATGTTTTACACATAAAAAACAATTTAAAAAAATTATATGCTAAAATTATGTCAGGAACAAGGACTAGTATGGTAAATTTCAAAGCAAGATTCAAGGGAAAGTTCTGCTTCACATTCTTCTAATTAACTTTGAGCTGTTTTTGAATTTATTATCCAGTTTTTTGAATGCCAAATAACACTTTCGGTAAAATTCTTTTTTAATTGAAAAGCTTGCTGCAAAAAGTAGGCAGCTCCAAATTTCAATTTTTAAAAGATTTGCATGCAATAAAAAGCTTAAAACACTAAATCACATTCTATTTTTTCGAACCTCATGACTTCGTATGTATAACTGTACTGAGAAGCATGCAAGGGAAGCTATTATCTATATACATAAATGACTACTTTTTGTATGTATGTCCGGGGTAATCTTCCAAACTACTGGACCGATTTTAACCATATTTTCACCGTAGATAGCTACAGTAACAGGGAGCAGGATAAGCTATAATTTATTTCTAAAAAGCTTAGTTTTAAAAAGTTATTATGGAACATAGTAAATTTCATGTAATTTCCCCACTAAATGATTAAATTTTCAGCCCATCGTTGCAAAATTTGGTTGCCTCGCAATAACAATATTAATAGTAATCATGATGAAAATTTTGAACCAAGGTTTCTCTGGAGTAAATATGAAATTTATTGCTTTCTTAGGATTTTTATATTCATTTATACCAATAATTGATACCGGGTTAAATAAAAAGAGAATTGAAATTGGCAACAGTTGGAAAATCACACGGATAAAATAAGTTTGATCTCACGTTCTCCTTCACATAGTTAATCTACCGCATGGTCAAAAAAAAAAAAACTTTGAGAAATAGGATTCTACTGGACTTTGTTGAAAGTCATATATTTATTTTCTTGAACTTGCATGTTGCATTTAAACCTGTGCGACGCCGGGCACATCAACCAGTGAACTATAAAAGGAAAAAAATGGTTTGGTGTTTCTGGCTCGAATGCAAAACTTTTGAAAACTGAAATTGGAGCTACCATTTCCTTTTTGCAGCGAGCACTTCAATTAAATTAAGAAGTATGTGGTTTGAAAAATGGATGAGATGGCAATCGAAATACTTTATAAAAAGCATTATTTTAATGCTGAAATAGAGGAACAAGGTTTTAACAATAAGTCATGCAAAAAGAAATCGGAGGATGAGCAAATTCTTCTACTTTTACATTGATTGTGAAAAACATGGGATACACAGTGAAAGAGTTAAATATCTCTCAAAACTTACCTTCCTTTGCCATATCTGCAGTTACCCATAATAAAATACTTTGTAGAATTACTATAATTAAATTCATATTAATAGCATGAACAAGCATTCTTCATGCAGTAATTCTAATCCAGCCCAATTTCAGGGTAATTCTAAAAAAAAAAAAGCTATGAATTAATATTATGTTATACTACTACAGAGTGATGTAATAACACAGGTCTGCAAAAAAAAAAAAATTTCGAACAGATGCATGGATGTTTTGACTGATTTTAATGTTTTTCGGTGTGCTGAATCTGAATATGAGCTTCATTTTTTCCCATCACGTACAGATTTTTTGCAATACGTGAGAACTTAACTGTCAAAGTCGAAGAAAAAGTTACAAAGAAAATCATGTATTTATTTTAAAAAAAAGCTTTACAATTTTTTTACTCATTACAACACATTTTAAAAAGTGGATCACATTTAGTGTTTACTCCTTTTTTACGGTAAATAAATTTTTTTCTTTTAATTGAAACTCCTATTGGTGCGCTTTCGCTGCTTGGATCTCGTTGTTTCCCGCTTGAGCATCCAAAAGTAGTATGACATCATATTTACGTCCCACTTTCCTTAGTAACGTCTCTCTATGTCTTTTACATTTCAATGAAACCCCTCATCCTGTTCCTCACTAAAGACACCAAGGTTTTGGGGAAAATAGCCTAGATGTGAATGTAGAAAATGGATTTTTAAACTCATATTACAGTGCTGAACTTTGAAGGCAGCCAACATCCTCTTAACGATGTTTTCAGAGCCATAGTCTTTGCTACTTCGCAAAAACTTTTGTACCACATCCTTGAATGAGTTCTAGGCTTCTTTTTCAGTTTCATTCATTGATTGATTCAAAAAATAATGGGTAAGATAAAAGTTTGCTTATGTCAGGTCCTGTGAATATTCCCTCTTTCAATTTAGCTTCAGAAAACTTCAGAAACTTCGAACAAACATATTTGAAAGTCTCCATCTTTTAACAAACCCTCGACAAATTGCTTCATCAGTCCTAATTTAATGTGAAGATTTGGAAACTTTCGCACTTTTTCACGATCAACCACTATACTGCCCAATGTGGAATACCACGTTTAGCCCCAGCACCTTTGACGATTTCTATTTTGAAAAGGGGTGTGCACTTGATTAAAAAATGCATCATGGTAGCATTTCTGCTTATTCTAAAAAAAAAAAAAATATTTCTCTTGATCTGATAAGGGAACGAAATAAATTTAAAAAAAAAAACTTCAATTCAAACCAATACTTTTAATGAACGAATCCAACGAAAAATAAATAAATAAATCCCCCCACATTCTTTATCTCTCTTATCACTATCACCCTTATTTTAATAAAATTCTTAACAGTCCAATAACCCAGTGCAATATATTTGAGCCTGATTGGGTTCTGTGGGTGAGTGTAGTAGGCCTGTTTTCACTTTTCCCCATCTAACGCCCAACCTCGCTCTCTCCCCCTTTTTCTTCAGTTTTTATAGCAGTAGATACTCTTTGAACATCAAAGAAGCAAATAAGAAAAACTATTTGTAATAAACATTTTTCTAAATCATAAATTAGTACAGATTTTTTTTCAGTTAAATAGAGGTAAAATGGTACATTACGACACTCAGTACACACGTTTTGCGGAAAAACTGTACGTAATGGACAAAAACGGAGGTCATTTTCGAATTCAGCACACCGAAAATCATAAAGAATACTCAAAATATCCCATGCAGTTTTTTGGTTGCAGACCTGTGCAATTAATGAAATTAAAGACAATTTTTTCATCTCAAAATAATTAAGGTTTAAATTTCAATAATATCAGTTAGCAATAAATAAATGAATAAATATGGCATCAATAACTATTTGATAGAAATTTTTCCAGATTTTCAATAAGTGATATGATGTCATTTAAAACTATTTTTTCACACTTGAAGACTAAACTCTGTATTAGAACTAATAATCTAAATTTAGGAGTTATAATGACACCTAGGATAAGTTTCTAGGTGTCAAAATGAACAATCTAGATCAGTGTCACAAAGTGGGAACTGAAGTCCCCTGAAGTTCATGAATTCATACCACAGGGCCCAAGAAAAGATCCTGCTTCTGGTTTTGGAAGGGTTCATTGAGGAAGGGGGTCAAAGTGCAATGATCGGGTCAAAAAAAGTCTTTTGAGAGTTTTTAGGTACTATTTAAGAACTTAATAGAGGTTGCCCTAGTATCAGGACAAAAGAATTTTTAAGTTTGAGTAGAAATAGTGTTAGGAAGGCTATTGGTCTTCTTACTGGTTATTGCACTTTAAAGCACCACCTAACTATTATGGGTATCACTAATGATCCAATTTTCAGGGGTTGCCTCGTTCATGAGGAGACTGCTACACATTTTGTTCGATTGTGAAGTGTTCTCTGCCTATAGGTTTAAACACCTGGGTCGTCACTTGTTCCAACCTTGAGAGATTCATTACATTCCCATTAGGTGTTTGCTTCAGCTACTGGTCTGTTTGGGGTTTAGTACAATAGACCTCTGGTCGTAGTGCTTGGTAGGGATGCACCGAGTAGCACTTTGGCCGAGTACCGAGTACAAATTGTTTTTTAAAAAAATCATTGACATACAGCGGTACAGGGTTAGAAATCATTACAAAATTTTACTGGTCTTCTCGACCAGTGAACAGGAATATATACTGGTTAACAGACAACATCACTGATCCACCTTAAATCATTAACCACATTTTTCTTTTTTTAAATGGTGGTCCTTGGATTGTTTATTTTTATGGTGATTCAATGCGAGTTTTACTGGTTTGGAACCAATGGCCCAGCAGTAAATTCGAACCCTGATATATGAACTGATCATTGGAATGGACCTCTAGATGATAGTTCTTAGAACAAAATCCCACTGAATTTAACTTGTGCATTGTTTAAAATATTTTATTTATTTTGTCAAAAATTTTAGAAAAAAGTTATTTTTAAATGAAACTACATTAAATGAATAAATATAAAATATCAATTAAGTTGAAATTATATTAATCTATTATTGATTAATTCTAATTCTCTAAACTTGAATAATTTTTAAAATGACTTAATTTTACTTCTCTGTGTTGTTATCACTATGCCACAAGTTTGAATCTGCAAAACCATGATTTTAAAAATTCGTAATCTAAATTTTTAAATGATTAGAAATATATTGGAATATGATTGAAAGTTTCTTTTTAATGAGTTTATTAATATTCATCTTAAGGATCACTTGGACTGTTCCTGACCAAAGGTAAGTTCCCCTACACCAATATGCGATACAAAAAAGTTAATTACATTTGCACATTCTTAGTTAATTTTAATACTGATTTGGTATTATAACTTTTTAAAAACTTATACGAAGAATTCAGTCATATTTTATAAATATATTAATTGTAAATGATTGCATTATATATATATATATATATATATATATTTGAATATTTTTAATTATTGAAAAATGTGTCGAACTATTCAATTTTCTACAACTACTCGGTATCGGCCGAGTACCTGATCCAAATTTGGCCCAGTACAGAGTACTCGGCTAATTGGCCGAGTACCGAATATTTACCGAGTACTCGGTGCATCCCTAGTGCTTGGCTTTGTTAAGCCCCCACCCCTCCTCGCTTTTATTGCATAGGTACTTATCCGTTAGCCGGCGTAGTGAAAAATCAAAAATTGACATTATTATTATTAACCAATTATTTTCAACATGAGAGACTATAAACTGTTTTTTTTTCCTAAAAAGGTTATTGAAAAAAAATCTTGTTTTATGCAAGTTAAAGAACCAAAAAGAAAAAAATCATAAAAACTAAAAAAAAATAGCAATAGCATTTTTTTCAGTTCCACTTTACCTTCAATTTAACACCAAACACGAAAATTATTGTTTTCAAAAATTATCCCATCTTGGGAGAAACCAAACACGCGCTCAATTGTACTGCTGCCATTAGAATCTGTGTAGCCTTTACAATGCTGCAAGGTTTAGTCTGCCCCAACTTTTTAGTGAAATAACCGCAAAACCAACAATATTAGAAGAATGCGTCACGGAAAAACTTTTAATAATATTATTATTATTTTGCAAAATAAAAATTAATTACTTATACACAGCTTTCTTGAAAAACGATTCATTCTTCATCAGCAAAAGAAGTGAAGCAGTGGCATGGAAGGGGGGGGGGGATGCTTTCATAATATGTTTGAAATATAACACCAAAAAAGAAGAAATGACTATAACTGTGGCCACACATTTCAGAGGATTAGAAGAAGGGCAATTGCGCACCTAATTTTGAGAAATTTATGAACACTTATTCATTCTGGGTGTCCCCCGCCCCTCACTCCCGCCAGAGAGGTGAAAATAATTCTTCAGATTTTTTGGAATGCAGTTAAGCTTGGAGGTGTGAAATATACAAAAAACAATAAAAGTAACCATAAAAGTAATCAACTCCATATATTTTTTTAAACAATTTTTAAACATGAGACCTAAAGAAAGTGAAGATATATACAATTTGGATTTTTTAAAAGTTAAAATGTCTGAAATTGAAAAAGTTAAGCAACATTCAACCCTAATAGTTTTTGAATTTCACCTGATTTGTTTTCCTATTTTTGACCATCTTAAATTAGTGTTTAAATTACAACGCATTAAACTGCATTTGACTAAAATTTTTTGATTTTCAATGCGAGAAAATAGGTCATTAGGGGTGAGAAAAATAGCATTGTTTTGATACACATCATTTGCCTTGAAATATTTGAAATAAAATGCCTGTGTATGTGATATTCATAGACACATGAATATCACGTATGTGACACATTCATAAGTCAAACTGATCCATGTTAGTTTTTTTTTTTTTTAATTATTTAAAAAAACAACTAATCATTAAGAATTATAACTCCCCCCCCCCCCAAAAAAAAAAACTGCTAGCAAATACAATTTAAATACAGATTTTAAAAAATAAAACGAATTAACGCTACATTTAAGTTCTAACACACATATGTAAAATATTTAGACGATATTTAAACTGAAAAATTCCAAAACATGCAAAAAAACTAATGCATCTGAAAGATCAGACCGCATGTAATGAAGAAGTTGCAAATGTTTACATTGCTGAACCAATAAAATACTCGTAAACATTTAAGTGCTATATTTTTCCATATTCCGTTACAGCTCTTAAGTAAATAATAATCACTTTAATTACCAGGTTAAACACGTTAAAAATCTACCTTAAGTAGTTAATTTTCTTTCATTGAAAGAATAAATAATAATGCAAAGAATATATTTACTTACACTACAAAATTAGCTGCCTTTGAGTAACAAGAAACAATTTTGTATTCCATCTCGTTTACCAAAATTAGAATTAAAGAGCCACTACAATCATGCGTCGTAAATAAAAATTATTCCAATATTTTAATTGGGTTACTACAAAGAGAAACAAAGAGAAGAATCAAGAGCTGAACCAATTCCGAAAATCTAGGCTGAATAAGAAACTCAAAGCCACACTGACATTTCCGATCCCTAGCCTAGCTTTCAGACACACTCGAACAAATTGAAGAAAACAAAGTTTTCTAAATATTTAGGGATTTGAAATGAACAAATTAGAAAACAGAAAGCAAATAACTGAATTCTAGCAACAACTATAGTTTTTAATCTAAATACAAATGATTAAAAAAATTCAGCACGGATCCTTAGCATAAACAAAACAAAAATCAGCATTTAGATTGTTGCCAGCTGTAAAATGAAATTTAATATTTTTAATAATTCATATGTCTCCCCCATTAGAGAAACGCAATATATTTATTGCATACATTGAAATGCTTCGCAATTCATTTCTTTAGAAAATTATTAGAAAAATTATACATTAATTTTTAAAGTGCATTGCAATCATGGAAAAACAAACCAAATATGAAATGCGGACGTAATAACAGTAAAAGAAGGGAAGCGAAATTGGGGATTGAAAAAATTAGATTGTATTCAAATTAACCAACCATAATTTTTCGGGAAAAGAGCTTTCAGACATTTAAAAGAAATACAAATTTAATTGCATACTTTTAACTTTTTTCCTTGGAAGATGGAGTGGACTAAGGCCCCTATATATACGGCTCTAGAGTGGACGATTTGTCAGTGATCCTGATAAAATAATCAGATGACTGGTTTGGGAGCACACTGATGAGGGAGTTAAGCACCTCCCCCCCCCTCAGAAAAAACG
>JAXGGA010017843.1:0-23346 GCA_038373865.1 Uloborus plumipes | reverse complement strand
GCGGAGAGCGAATTTTCAATCGATGTCATCTTTCAGTTATATAAACAAGCCTACCAAATTTCGTTTGTCTAACGCAAGTCTTTCTGGGTGTTGGGATTTTTTTTTCCGCCAGTGTATTACGAAAAGAAAATTTTGAAAATCGGATATTTCACAAATCTCAGAACAAAATATTTCGAATTTCATGCACTACATTTCATTTTTTCGTTTAAAAAAATAGAAATATTTGAAAATTTGGGGTGATGATAAGTCATTTCGTACGTCTGTTTATGCTGACTATAAATTTGAAGTGAATCGGCCAAAACGTTCTCGAGACATGATCGAGGAAATTTTGAGAAACATACCGTTGCGAAAAATACGTTTGAAGTTTCAAGTACAGTTACAACCATAAACGTAACAAGTCTAAAAAGGTTATTCTGCCTCTATATAGAAGTTTGGTAAGATCTCATTTGGAGTATGCTGTTCAGTTTTGGTCTCCTTATCTGAAGAAAGATATTAATGTATTAGAAAGGGTACAAAGAAGGGCTACAAGGTTAGTAAACGGATTTTCTAATCTAGACTATGATTCCAGACTTAGAATGCTTAATATGTATAGTCTTGAGCAAAGGAGAACCAGAGGGGATATGATTCAGTTATTTAAATTTATTAAAATGAATGATGTTGCAGGGTTGGATTTTTGCACGGAAAGCAGGACAAGGGGTCATTGTTTTAAGCTGTTTAAACCTCAGGCTAACCTGGAAATTCGAAAAAATTACTACTTTAGCAGGGTAGTGGGAACTTGGAACAGTTTACCGGAAGAGGCAGTAAGGAGCAATGGAGTAGATAGCTTTAACACGCGAGAGCTCGCTCCATGTTTTGTCACACGAGCGCTCACGCGGGGTCGAAAACGACCCCAATGTGTTGTTCTTCGTTTCTTTTCCTCTTTTTCATGACTTCTTTATTTTACTTTATTCATTTATGTTTTTTCACTAACAGAGACTTCTACAGTGATCAGTTTTTGATTTGAATTGCATAAAGAAAGTGCTTTATGAACTATTACGAAAATACTCCATCTCTCAAACACATCAGTAACATTTTTTGCGTTTCCCTTTGGTGCAGGCAGAAAAATACTTATATTTCGAACTGGAGTACAAACATTAGCTCAAAATTTATTTCTTTGCCAAATAGTTTCTTTATCTCTTCCAATAAAGATGTCATCTGTATCAGGATTATCAGAATTTTCGCTAAAAGAAAATTTGCTTTTACTATCAAAATCACTTAGGTTTTTTTTTTTTTTTTTTTTTTTTTTTTTATTGCTAAAGCTTCATCATCTGAAATGACACATATTCATCACTTTCTCCATCGGCTAGTAATTAGCTAAAATGCTTCATCCCTTGCTCATATGGAATCGGCATCTTTTCTTTGTTATAAGTAGTGCAAAAGCAATTGAAAAATATGAATTTTGCAAGAACAGAACTACACAATCATTGTGAATGACACGCTTGTTAACTGAAAATCATGGCTAGAAGAAGGATTGCTGAAAAGTACTTCCTTTTCACAAAATGTTTCAAAATTCTTTGGATGGAACCGACTCCAAACACCTGTTCTGTTCCGAGAACTTTACTGACGTCAGTACTCGCCTGTGGTCGTAAAAGACTCCAATCGCAAGAACCCCCCTAGTTTACAAGAATTAAAAGGTTTAAAGAAAATTCCAACCACACCCACCTATCAATCAAGGACACAATGGCAGCTACCCAAAAGATGGTTTCCTTATCTGTCCATGAAATTCCAAGAAATGGAAACAAAAAAGGGATGGGGTCGTTTCCGACCCCGCGCGAGCTCTCGCGTGTTAAGAGGGCCATTGATCTTCATTGGGGTCTTTAATTTGACTAGGACCAGCCCAGTTGGGCCCAGAGCTTGCTGCTGGTCGTCGCATTTGTATTTGTAACACACACGTAAATAACTACACTAATTATTTTCTAAACTTGTTTCTTATTTAAAAATTTAAAACTTGTCTGTACTTGTGTAAACACATATTTGTGTTCAAAGGTCTCAGGTATCAAGCCGACCGAAAACAATAGGGTCGGCCTCTCAGCACCCCGAATCCCTGCTTCTTCTAACTGCTGTATCTTTACAATGGCTTTGAATTTTAAGAATCAACTTTACCGCAATATTTTTAATATACTAAGAGAACAATTTATGCAAAAAATAGGTTCTTTGAACCCATCAAAGCAGAGAATCCCCTTAAAAACAAATAAAATACACTTGGAGAGAAATGAGAAAATCTCCTCTCTCTCTCTTTCTCTCCTAACCTTTTTTTTTCATTTCATTAAGTTTGTTCAACGTGATGTTTTAACGATAACTGTCTTTGTTCAACCTCAGCATAAGGCAAAAGCGCCAACCTTTTTTACAGAAAAGCAATCTGATAATTTATGAAATAAAAACAAATAAATTTTATGAATAAAAGAACTACGTTTTTTGTCACGTTTCTAAAATTTAAATTATTTTCTTTGAAAGAAAACGCATTATAACCGCATGAAATAATTTGTTCCATATTTTAGCTCGTAATGCATTCAGTAACTCATTTTAAAACAACGCTACGGGCTCTGAAACAGCTATTCATTTTCTCCAACCAGACGCTTTCAAATAAACAAATAAATTACCTTAAAAATTATTGCAAATATTATATTAGTAAAATATACCCTTCATTTCCATTTGAAATATATTTCACGAAGCGCTCTTATTCATGGGGGACACAAAGCAAAGAGTTCATTGAATTTATGGAATTAAATTTGGTTAGGAAAAATAATGGATATGTGTTTTATGTACTTTTAGGAAGAATCTCGAATAAGTGTGTTTCAAGTTTGAAAAACAGAAAATTCGAAGTTGGAATTAAATTACTTCTAAGTCTACGATTCGTGGTTGGTAATTGGTTTTACTTGATGAAATATTTGTTGAACATTATTTGAAGACCCAAAGGGAAGTAAAAGTAAATTTTATTCATTTTAAAAACGGGAAATGAATTTTATTTTAGACTTTCTATGTCACTTGTCTACTCAACATAAAGTATGAAGTTGATAAATAGGCAAACTACAATTACTCCATTTCTGAGGCATTTTGATTTGCAAAATATATTTTAGTGATAAGAATAATCGAATCATTTATAATTATATTAGTAACTAAAATACGTTTGAGAAATGAAAAATATCACTTAACGTAAGAAAAGTATAAACGAAAGAAAATACAAACTTCATGCTCAAAAGATAACCTATCTCATTATTACGTTGTTGTTGGGGGGGGGGGGGGTGATGGAGATGAAGCTTTTAAGATCAAAACAAATGCTGTATGCATTTGGAATCATCATTTTTTATTGTGTGCCTATGAATGGTCTTCGTTTTTGGGAGACAGAAATTTCCCAGCAAAGCAAAAGATAATTTGGGGATAAAGTTTTTTTTTTTTAATTATTTTCAGAGATTTTGCCCAATCCGTTTTGCAAGGGTGTGGCATTCTCATGCACACATTTGCACTTTTTCCCCGAGTTACCACAGGCCCGGGATTGGTCGGGGAAACCCTGTATTTTCAGCGCTTTCCTGAGTAATGTTCCAGGCAGCTAAAGGTGTCCGGACTTTTGATGATTTTTTGATCGACTGGGATTTTTCTTCCGACTTATGCATTGGCATCAATTTTTATATGCAAACGTCTCTCACAACCGTATGTCATAGACCGACCTTGGAACAATTGACGATTTTGTCAGCAAACGATGCACATAGACATTCTTCATTTATCAAGGATTGATTGTAGGATAGTGGAAGGCATCTTTCCCCGTTTCTTTTTAGTTCCCTGTTTAGATTTGCGCTTTATGTTCTTTTGTAGTTATGGCAGCGCTTTGTGCTATCCTAAGAGTCATTTATAGCGTTACACAATGCATAAGAATAACAATACATAAACATGCCACCTTCTAAAAATTACAAGTCTAATCGACGGAACAGGTCGACACCCTCAAAACTCCTCTGTGAGAGGAAAATCAATCATATGCGCGGTGAAGTGCAATCAATGCGCGGTGAAACGCAATCCTGCGTACGGCGAACGTCAAGCGCGCAATCCAAGTGAACAGGTGAACTAAGTCCTCTAAAAATTGATATTTGAGGGTCTTTTTTTTTTTTTTTTTTTTGTTAAGTGTACGTTGGTAATGAATATATTCTGAGCTGACAAAAAAAAATGGTTCGCTTACCATCAACAGGACACGAGACAGAAAATATGCTTCGTTAAATATTTGGACCAAAATGATAGGGTCAAATGGGTCACGGGGTAAAATAGGTCAGTTCTTTTTTTAAATTCCTTGAAAAATGCAAGTAATATTTTCTTTCTTCGTTGGCATTTTTATGTACCATTGGCATCAGACATTATTTTAAAGGCAAAATAAGCTAGAACTTCTACTTAAAAGTTACAGATTTCAGTAATTAAGTATTTTTCGTTTTTGAAGAGTGACTGTATTCATTATAAAAACTTTTAATTTGAAGGAAATTAAATGGAAGTACAAATTAATTATTTAACCTACTGCATAGAGTACAGTTTCAAGAATAATTTCCTAAAAGCTTGAAGAAAAAACTAAGAAAATGAATTTTGTAGAGTACAAAAACATGTGTGGGGTAAAATAGGTCATGTTCTGCATCGGGTTAAGCTTAACATATACTAATATAGCTAATTACATTTTCTGCTTGCTAAATCACTTTTTGTTTTCATGCATGTGTGCACTAATTTAAAACAAGTAATATATTTCCTTTGTCATTATTTTCATACATAAATATTAGTGCAAAAAAATTAAATCTAATAAAAAAGTCAAAATTAACAGCACAGCTTTTGCTCGATGAACTTCCTTCAGTAAATGTTATTGAGGAGTTAAGAAAAGGGGACTTGTTTTCCGTAAAGAAAGAAGCTAGGGCAATCAAATCTTTTGAAAATATTCTGCAGAGCTGAATTCAAATGATGCACTTGCAAGACGGCATCGACATCTAAGATCTCAACAAGTGAGGCTGTTTCTTTGATATAGGAACAACGCGGGTCAAGTAATTGCTCGTTCTCATTTTATACGTATAAACACTTCTATTATAAGCAAACTCTCACCCATACCTACATCCAAAAGTAAACAGAAAACGTTGAAAGATGCCAGAAAAGTGCACATATGCAGAAAGAAACTGTTGTAATTTTAGCAAGCTCGATAATACTGAAAAAATTGCTCAAAAATACTTAAGAGATAATAAATCAATTAAAATTCTTTAGAAAGACACACGGACTCAAAATAAATGAATAAATAAATAAATAATAAACCTTTTCTTTGGAAAAAATTTATAACTGATTCAAAGTGTACTGCTAGCCTACCTTTAAAAGTTGGAAAGGGGGTATAAGTTAAGTTTTTTGTGAAAAACGTCAAAAAATTTTTTTTTCACGGCATCATTCTTTCCCGCAATGTAATGCGCAATGAAATTTAACATTATAATGAAAGTTTTTTGTTTTCGGAGAGGGATGAAATTTGGAAGTTAGCCATTTCTGACTGTGATATGAATCAAGAGGACTATGTTACTTTCAAGAAATGTTTATTTACTAATTGTTTCCTAAGTAATAAATGAAAGAACAAAATTGTTATTCAATAAATCATGAAATTAAAGACTTTAAAATCTGACTTTTTTTACTCCTCTAGTGACCTAGATAGAGTCATTGCTAAACAAGTCATTGACATCACATTTTATAACTTATTTATCAGTAGCAATATTTTTTCCACAGACATTTCACTTTAAATCTCATAAGGAATATACGTTTGCATATTCTGAGCTTTTTATTGACTGGTTATATCAATATATTTTCTGCTGTCAAAGCATGAATGTAAAATTGCTCATATTTAACCCATTTTACCCCACCTGACACTACAAAAAACAATGTGTCTAAAAGAAACTTCTTAATAAAACAGACCGTTTTACATACTTTAAAACACGATTTATTGGTACTTCAAAATGTTTAACAAATAATGCAAATGATCTGATTTTTTTAACATGTATGTTTAATCTGCTACTTAAAAATAACATAACAAATAAGGTCTACTATTCTAGAAATCTTAATGTGCGGCTAATTACTAACTGTATACGTAAGTAGGGCTATTTATACAGCAAGAAAAAGAGAAAATTTATTGCTGTGTTGGATTCCAAACTCGAATATTCATCCTACTCGTGCACGTGTATTTCCTATACAAAAAAGTACACTGCTAAATTTCGAAAGAAATCTTTCAAGCTCTTAAATAATCGCGCGGAGCACTTTTGTAAATGAAGTTTAATCACTTCCTCACTTTGTTATCTAGTTTCGCTAATTAGCCTCGGTTTAAATGAGATTTCTTGTTAAAAGGAATTACTAATGAGTAATAACATGTATAACGCTTAATGAGCAAAATGTATGCATTCATCTTTCTCCCAAATTTTCTGCAAAAAAAAAAGCTTATTTAAAGCAGTAAATCTGAATGCTCTAAGTCTGAATTTATTACTTTTTCCGATGCTGTACTTTCTAGTTGGAAGATTAGTGAAATTTCATTAGCGGAGAAATTAATATTGTAACTCTCAAAGAAGAGCAAATAATTGCTTCAGCGCACCGTATGAAAATAGTATTTCAGTTCATAAAGGTAATTATGCCTTTGTTGCATAAAATAATTTGCTTGGGAGAGTTTCTAAACTGTTTTTTTTTCTTTCTACTTAAAACGTACAATGAAATCAAAATATTAATTACAGAAAATTCTTAAGACATAATATTTTGCTCTTGTTTTTTTGCAGTGAGTATGTTCATAAATAATATTATAGCTATTTTAATTCATATAATACACTGCAAAAAAATGAACTGTTGTTTTTACAGTATAATACTGCTAGCCGAGATTCCAATTTAAAACTGTAAAATGCCCAGTAATAAACTGTAAAACTGGCAATTTTACAGTTTATTACTGTAAAATTAGCAATTTTACAGTTTAGTGCTGTAAAGTTAGCAAGTTTGAAGTTTATTACTCTAAAATTAGTTATTTTTACATCTTATTACTATAAAATTAGTTGTATTATACTGCAAAAACAACATTCATTTTTTACAGAGTGGTTAATCTAGCTATGTGTTGAATTACAAAAAATGCAGTCATATTCCCGCAACGCATATTGTTTTGACTGTTATGTTTTCTATCATTGCTATTAATACCATCAGTACAGTAGCCTGTTTTGTCTTACTGTTATAATCATTATTGTTCATACTCGGATTCAAAATAATTTGAATCAATACATCACTGTCATTTTTATTTAAACTCTCTACGTTCTTTCTAGCAAATGTAGGAAAAGGAGGAAAATAAAAAGTGAAACAAAAATAGGAGTTACAAGCAAAATTAAAGACAAATGACATGGGTCGTACTTGACCTACGTTATAGAACGCACTTACCCCATCACAAGGCCGTCATTTCAAGTTTTTCCAGGGAGGGGGGGGGGCAAAGGGTCCAAACTCAATGCAATTTCCTCGGAAAACATCAAAAGCCACGCCCACTTATACGCAAATACATTGATTTCTCAAAGTCAGGGGGGGGGCAATTGACCCCCCCCCCCTGCCCCCCTAAATGACGGGCCTGCCCCATCATGCTTTTCAAAAGGGCAAGTGCAACACCTCGTTATAACAAAGTTTGGAATTTCAAAATACGCCATGTATGTTATTAACAACTATTATGAAACACGATTGTAGGGTGGAGCGAAAAAAATGAATTTTTGATTTTCGTAAACGGGTACCTTTCATTCACTGTGAATGAGGATAAGTAACAATTCTGTAAAATATTTCACTTTTGCGACGGCATCTTTTGTCTGCGCATTTGGACTAAAGTTTTAAAATTTTTGATTTTTTTAATATTTTTCAAATTTTTTTAAAAAATATTACAAATGATAAAACTAGTGACGGGTGGATATTAAATGGAAGAAAAAGGTTTGAAATATACAAGGAATTTTTTCAAACCATTTTAAATTATGATTTCAATTTGCGCATTAGGCCCAAAGTTCATCAAATTTCCCAAAATTTCTGATATTTTTCAACATTTTTTTCCTCTCAATATTCACTTGAAGTGTCTTCAAACCCGTTTTTGTTCATTTTGTTATTACTTTGCACTCTGCAACTCTTCGCTAGCTCATGTGGAATTACCCAGGACTCACCACGAGGAGGTGTCCGCACTTTGGGTGCCACCCGCGCTCCCCTTGCTTCCAACCAATGAGAGTACACATCAACATTTTTAGACAAGTCAGAAACTATAAAATGTTTCTTTGAATAGGATATTGTTTGCATTGTTTTTGATGGATGCTCTACAAAGACAGGAAAATACAAAGGTGTAATACGGAAACAGGAAGAAAAACTTGATAGACCTCAGTAACGGGATATTTGCCAATTACATTTGAATGAACTTAATTTGCGACATTTTTTGCAAAAGCTAGATGGACCTACCAGTGGACCAAAGTGATTTTTTGGGCGTGTTGGGCGAAACTAAGCAAAATTTATACTTTCAAATCTATTCAATTTGAACTGAACCTATAGAATTTGTCATTGATCAGATCGATTTTGACAATAAAAATGATTTAAGTACTGAGCAACAGTAACTTCATGAGATGAGCAAGATAGTTTTGACTGGGAAAATATCCAAAAAATTATGAAACAAAGCTTTCCCAAGCCAGATGGTTGACTACAGCAAACATAATCTTTAGACTATAATTTTTAAAAGAGTTAATAACTTCCGCGATAAAAGTGTTCTAGCACTTTTAGGATGAAGTGCATACGTTACTAATTTAGCTATAAATTTGTGCGAGATTATAAAGAGTTATACTTATCTCTCCGGGAAAAAGCAGAAATTGTATTCACATCCATTTAAAACAATGTATACTTTGCACCCTAGAAGAATGATGTTATCGATATCTATACATATAAAAATGGATATATGTATGTTTGTTCCTTATACAAATCCACAGTTTTCGTCGGATTTTCAACAAAATTGGCACAGAGGTTCCTTGATGCACTAAAATTCACACAGTCGGGGTTTTGAAATTTTGAAAAAATCAAAAAAGCACAAAATTCAAACTTTTTGTTTCAAAATAGCCATTTTTTTTCACCTTTAAATAGATAGAGTAATAGAGATAAGTCTTTAAGCATACAAATTGATAAAATGTAACACGTTTAAATAGGAGTATTTTCCAACAAAGATTACAGTTAACAATGAATTATCAATTTAATGCTCACCTATTTCATTTTAGCATGAAATAAGTTTTTACATTCCCATGTATATAGAATTCATTCAAATATATTTTTAGAGCTATGTTGTATTAATAAGCACCCGGGCAACGCCGGTAATAATCTAGTTAGTTTATAAGAGAGAGCATATAAAGAAACTTGTTTCAAATGGTATTATCAACGCTCAATCTAGAAAACAAACAAGCAAACAAGTGAGAATACTTCAGATCCCAAAAATAGATAAAAATATTTTTTCATAAATTACATACATAAATCAAAAGCCAGAATACATCGATATGTTTTCTTGTCATGATGTGGAAATTACAAAGCCACCTTTTATACGTAATTTAACAACACAATATTTACAAAGATTACTGGAAACTGAGAATTTAAATATGATTTCTGAATGCGCTCTTTTTAAACTTCCATTCAAGACTCAATCAGATGAAAGAGCTGTCAAATAGGTCACAAGCTCTTCAAAATTGGTATGTAATCACAGGAAAAGAAAAAGTTTAGTAAAAACGAGGATATCTGATAGAAATATTAGATCAATTTACGACACAAAGGAACAATTTAACTATTAAAGACGTATCAAAGAAATGTAAATCCGGGCTCGCATTGGTTGGAAGGAAGGGCTCACGTGTAGGATTAGAAGTACGGTTACCTCCTCGTGGTGAGTCCTGGGTAGTTCCACATGAGCTAGCGAAGAGTTTCAGAGTGCAAAGTAATAACAAAATGAACAAAAACAGGTTTGAAGACACTTCAAGTGAATATTGAGAGGAAAAACTGAGTTAAAAAATGTTGAAAATATCAGAAATTTTGGGAAATTTGATGAACTTTGGGCCTAATGCGCAGACTGAAATCATAATTTAAAATGGTTTGAAGAAATTCCTTGTATATTTCAAACCTTTTTCTTTCATTTAATATCCACCCGTCACTAGATTTATCATTTGTAATATTTTTTTAAAAATTTTGAAAATATTAAAAAAATCAAAAATTTCAAAACTTTAGGCCAAATGCGCAGACTAAAGATGCCGTCGCAAAAGTGAAATATTTTACAAAATTGTTACTTATCCTCATTCACAGTGAATGAAAGGTACCCGTTTACGAAAATCAAAAATTCATTTTTTTCGCTCCACCCTAACGATCAGCATGCATTTGCCTTCAAGTGCTTGATATGACAAAAAAAAATCACTACTTCCTTTTACGTTTAAATTCTATAAATGCCTCAAGTGTTGAAATAGTGCCTCAAAGTGAGCAAGATAACAATTCAAAAATTTAACCCCTAGTTTGAATCAATGCAAAATAATGCTTTACAATGGTTTATTTCTAAATATCGCTGATTTTAACATCATTCAGTGGATTTTTTGCAAATACATATCACCAATATCGCCAAATTAAATTCAAATTCAAAAAACTATTTTTTTCTCCAAACTTGTCGCCAAGTTGGCGGCAAAGACTTAGCGACCAAACCCAGGTAGCACGAATAACCTTTAACCGTTTTATAAACGTTTTAAAGCGGTTGTTACAACGTTAATAACCATTTTACAACCTTTAAAAAACGAAGTGTGCTACTTGGGAAAACTTGGCAATATATCGTCAAGTGGTCGCACCAAATCATATCAATTTGTCAGTATTGAAATTAACATTGATTTACCTCCAAAAAAGGGTAAAAGACCCCTTGGGAACATTCGAATGCAACCACAAAGGGAGGTGCACAACTGGACCCCCCTCAGAGCCTACATATCAAACTAGAAGCTTCTAGCGCATATAGCTTTTAAGTTAGGTTCATATGTACGTGCTGATAAGTTGGAAAAACTACTCAACATTCATTCGGGGGTGAGCAAAATCAAAATTTAGACCGAAATTTGAGAGAATTTTTTTTCGTGATCACAATACTTCCTTTACTACGTAAAAAGAAGTAAAACAGGAAACACTAACCTTCTCAATCTTCACATTTGAAAAAGTTATAACTGGTAAAATATTGTTCAAAGTAAGTTGAACCTCTTGCAGCAGCTACTTTAGGTACGGAGCAGCTATTGTTATTATTTGTTGCTTTGTTGCTGTGGAATAGAGACATTCAATGACTGTGCCTAAAGCAGAGCTAGGCGAAATTTTTATGACACTTATTCAAATTATTTTTTCATTACAAAAAATTATCTTCTTCACTTGCATCCTCTACTAAATTGAAACGTTTATAAGAGACGAATTCGGATGAACAAAAAAATATGTTTGGAGACCTCACAGTTATTCTGTGATGATGCTGATTTTCAACTCGTGATACGCGTAATAGATCAACTGATCCATGAATAAAGATTGAAGAGAGCTATTAAAAAATAGCATAATGACGGTTTTTTTTATTTACAAATTAAACCCTTAATATCTCTAAAATAAATAAGGATATTTCGTGATTTTTTGCAATTTAACAAAACTACGTATACTATGTTTATAAAAATTGCCAAACTATCCCTTATGAAACATTGAAAATTTTGGGTTTAAAATAATATTTTTCTAGAGAATAACTCATTCACGTTTTCGAACTTACTCAATGATTGATAAGGTGTATTAAATATTAATACAGTCAACGACAGCTAGATATTATTTTGTAAAGTATTAGTTTATTCATAATTACCTATTTAAAAATACAAAAAGTCGAAATAAATGTTTTGTATTAGTACAGTTTCCCCTTAAGGAAGCTTTGAAGTCGCATGAATATAGCTTTATTATTAAATAATAGCTGCTTTGTCCGACGTTGCACGGTGTACCTCGGGAATAAAAGTTGTATCAAGCGACGCATATTCAACAATCCGGCTTCAATAAAAGGAAAAAATATAAGGTAAAATTTTCACCAACATGTAGAAAAAAGCAGTTTTGTGTTTCAAAATTCAGATTTAGACCTCTTTGGATTTTTTTAATTGCAAAATATTAGCCAATGTTATTAGAAAGCGCAAACATTCCGCTTCATGAATTTTCTGGCTAAACTCCCCATGAGAAGTACTGACCTCCGATAGGGGTAAAAAAAAAACCTATATAGGAATTCCTGAGCATGAAAGGACATCTGAGCCAAATTTGGAAAAGATCAGACGTAAATTGTAGATTTGCGTAAAGAGAACATGTAAATACATACAAACATGCATCCATTTTATATATAGATGGATATTTTGCGAACGAAACAAGGAAACTTAGAGGAAACACATATTGCTTTAAGGTTTTCGTTCAAACAAAAATTCAAAAAAAATAATTTCATATTTTAAGTAAGGCATATCTATCATCTATTCCTCAATTTTATTGTTTCAAATTATTAATATCAAAAAACAAAAGTAGAACGCAAGAGAAAAAAAATGTTATTCATTAACGATACTAATGAAAACATTATTAATTAGTACTCAATTTCGATTATGTTTGCAAATCGGAAGTTTATGAATGAATGCATTTTTGTCTTTATCTGTGGAATGAAAATGTAATTATAATGCATTTTTATGTTTATACAAAGGTTGGGAGAGCGCCACCATGATTAGTAATTAAAAATAAACCTCATTTTTTGAAACTTGCTGAATTTGTTTCTTAATGAAAAGAATTGGCGCCTAATGAGTATATTAGAATTCATTTGACTTAATAAGATAAGTGTGCATTCGATGTTTGAATATGTTTTAATTACGGGGGTTCGCATGAAAGAAATAAGATAATATGTTGTAGCAAGCATTTTGAATTACTTCCTTAAGATTAGTCTGGCGAAAATACTGATATATTTCAGTACAATTTTTAAAACTTAATACTCGTAAATAAATGACACTGATAACTTTACATAAGTATGAAAAGCAGTCGCAAAAAGTGCCATTGTGTTTGAACGCACAAAACACACGAACTACCCGATCAATTTTGCTCAAAATTTCAGCGTTTGTTCCCTTTTGCACCAGAAAAGTTTGCGAACCAGTTTGAGCAAATTTGATAACAATTCTTTTTTTATTCCAATTCAAAGTAATTTTCACATAAAGCACCGAATATTGAGGTTAAAAATTACATGCACAGATTTATGTAAAACGTCGATAGAAACAGCAAATGCTTCTGATTTCAATGTAATTTGTTCTAATTCTATATCTTAAGTACAGCTCGAGCTATTTGCCCCTTGAACTAGCTTTTTTCAAGGCTTTTTTTGATTTCAGGCACTACTTTCCTCATTAAAACCATCAATAAAAATTTAACGAATTGTTCCATATTTTTTTACATCATAGGATAGAGCGATATTTTTTACCCCATATTTATCTCGACTTAGGCAGGGATTCAAGTGAAACAGGCGATCGCAAATTACAATCGCTACTGGAAATGAATTACATTAGAACGTTTCTTGATAAAATCACCGTGACGTCAGCATGACGTTTGCCTATGAAAAACGAGCTAGATAAAACGTCATAGCCTACTTGGCGAATAAGAGGAGATCGCTGAGTGCTTGTGAGCTCTTATTGGCTCCACCCGTAGTGACGTCATGCCATTAACTTGGCATGACGTCACTACGGGTGTTGATGATAATGTAATTCACTACCAGTAGCGATTGCAATTCGAAGCGATCACAGTGCTGTTTCACTTGAATCCCTGCCTTATGGTCGAGAATAAATGCTTCTATCTCCAACAGAAAAAAAAGTTATAGGCATTTGAAGTACAGTGTTCGAATCTCTCTTTTTCATTCAAGTTATTACCATTTTATAGTGTTACCATGGCTACGTCGCTTAAGTTCTTTGCTGTTTCTTCTTTTTAATTTTAATTTCTTAAAAGTATTTTATTTTACAACGTTTGTTTTGAATTATTTTTAAGTGCATTCAAATTATTATTATTATTTATTTATTTTTTTTTTTTGAAGAGCGAGTTTTGACCGACAGTTATCATTATGTCAAGATTTTTCATGGAAAATGCTTGGAGCTTAAATAAAATTCTGCGGGCACATTTTAATTATGGAAACAAAATCTTTCTTTTTATTTTGGTGCGAAAGGGAAATTAACATTTGCTCAGAGATGCTAGTCTGATAAGTGATTTTATATAAGTTTCTCGGTAGCATTTCATATTTCTTTGTAACAGGAAAAAAGTTTTCCTCTAAAAATTTTTGATCTTATTTAAAAAATTTCCAATAAATGGCGCTAAGGAGAAGGAACTTGTTAATCAAAGAAAAATAATTAAAAAGCACATCAAAAATTTCCAAAATTTTGACTGAATAAAATAACAAAATGTTTTCGACACACCCGTCACTTACTGCTATGATATATCGTAATTCGAGGACGAAATTAGCAAAAAAAAATCTAAGTAAAATTACTGATGGAGCATTTGCAACTGATTATTTCTCCAAGTTTTTTACAAGTTCTGGAGAATTCTGTCGACATGCTGCGTCCTCGGAATAGAAAAATATTCAAACTAAAACAAGAAATTCTGAGAAAAGAAATCTGTGACCTATCACATGAAGACGATTTTAGAAAAAATTGTTTCTCAAACTTGAGTGGTTTCCCGCTATAAATTCTTAAAAAGCGCTTAGTCAACCAACATTGAAGGAGTAGGGGAAAATTTTGAAAGCGTTGTAATATTGTTTTATTCATTGAAAATTCGAAAAATTTTATAACTTGATTTTCAATCATCTTCTTTGATGCACAGGCTTACTACCTGCATCGCTATCTACTGGAAAATTTCTGAACTAAAATCTGGGATTCTAGAAGGAAAAACTTATGCCCTTTCACGTAAAGTTTCTGTAAGAATTATTTTTCTAACCTCAGCCTTTATCCTGTTATGACTTTTTGAGAACAGTCAGTCTATTTCAGGATAACCTGTACCTGTGTTCTCATTGGTTAGTTCTTATTTGCTGCCAAAAAAGGAAAGTAATATTTCAATGTAAGCACTATTAGAAAATACAGTTATTTTTTACATCTTTAATAAAAGCATTTTGTTTTCCTGTTGTCTCCTCATCTACTCAATGTTTTAATTTGTATTCCTGTTTTTACTGACAGAAAAAAAAGATCCTTGAGATAGCTGCTTGAGTTTTTACATAGCTGTTGGGTTTTTCTACTTCTAAAATTATTTAGCAGTGTTCCTCAATCTTTTACTTTGATATTTAGAGGCCCATTGCATTTGATTTAAATAACTTCCAAGAAGAAAGTCTTCTTTGGGCAATTCCATTTTGATAAAAAGCATCAATTGCTGCAGAAACCAGCCTGCAAAGATTTCAATTATGCTGGATACTTGTTTCATTGCATGAATTTTATCAAGAACATAACTTCTAACTCTATAAAAATACAGTCAAATTTTAAAGCTTTCCAGAGACAGTAGTTATACTATGATTTTTTTTTTTTTTTACTCCGTAATGGACGTATCTTACGGGAATCGATCTTACGGCGAAAATTATATTATTCAAATATTTTTTCTATAAATCCTCAAAATTTGACTGCATTATCTAGAAGTATAGACCATGTTCTTCATTAAGTTGATCAAATGAAAAATGACCCTCTCCCCCCCCACCACCAATTTTTCACAACCCGTTGTGCTTTTTATTTTTATTTTTACCCGTCTTTTTTTTTTTTTTTTTTTTTTTTTTTTTTTTTGTATTATTTTATTTTTTTAAATTATAACTATTTTTTTATATATTATTAATTTTTTTTAAGTTCGAATTATGTGCAGAATACAATCGCTTTTTTTCCCTTCGAGACATTCCAAACGCACACACGCGCACGCAAAAAAAAAATAAATAAACAAAAAATAATAATAAAGAAATAAAAGAAATAATTTCAATTAAAAAAAATAATTAATAAATAATTTAAATAAATAAATTAATTAATTTTAAAAAATCCCCCCCCCCCCCATTTTTATTGCGCAACTTACGCCATAATGCATTCCCTGTAGGCACCCTTGAACTTTACATATTTCTATTCTAGTCCTTTTAAGCTAATTTGTGAAAAACTGAAATGTCTTACCGTGGAATTGCCCCCCTTTATAACTATCTTGTTTATATGTCTTTCTTCCTCTTCTCTGTTTACTGGGCTCTTTTTGGTCAATTTCTAATTCTTGTCATGATAGGTTCCATCTAATCATACATGTATCATATGCTCATTTTGTTCTTTTGATGTTTTCCCTCTCAATCATTGCTTTGTGTACACTGCATGCTTCGTATTGTTGAAGAAACTCCTTCAAACTTCCATTTAACGTCATAATTTAAGAATTTAGTATTTACCTAATCTGTTTATTCATTTAAATCAAAAATAAAAACCTTCTCTGTTTGAGAAATCTATGACAGCGTATGATGTCAAACTCTTTCAATCTATAATTACAACATACGATAACAAACATCGCGCTTTCCAAACCTCATTGTTCAAACTAAGACATTTTTCAGTTTCGAGCTCACAAAGCGGCAGAATAAGACCTCTTCATCCAAAACTGAAATTAGAAATATGTTGGCAAACTAATTAAATGCGACAAGTTAATCTCTAAACAAAGGAACCTAATCCTTTAAGCACAGTTTGATGCTCAAATTTTTCAAAGACAAAGCATATACTAAATTAGAAAAGGAAATTAACTCTTAAATCAAAGAACAAAGCCTTTTAAGTTGAGATAAAGTATCAGTAACTGAATTCTTTCAAACACAGATTACTCGTTACTGAAAAGTTGAAACTTCCATGCATTTCAAGTAGAAAACTAGCCATTATTTATTGTGTCATAAACAAAATTATTGCCTGTTTTTTTATAAGATTTATTTGGTTTGAATGCGCTGTAGTTGAGAAATAATTAAGTTGTCAACTTCAGAATACGTATAATTTTGATTAATTTAGAAAACGATTATGCTTCTGATAAAAATTATAATGTATATAATGTTAATAATTGTTATGTAAACGATGAAAAGTTAATAAAAATAGCAACAACTGGTGACAGTAACTTGAAGTAAATTTGTATGTCCAACTTTTGAAATAAAATTCCAAAGTACGGAAACCAGACTGGAAAAAATCAGTAATTCTCACAAATTTATAAAAACTTAATTAGTTTTAAGCATGCATCTTATTAAACTTTAGTACTCTCTTGATTTTTTAATGACTTTTTACTTATCCTTACTTATTTTTATCCTTATTTAAATAACTTATGTTCACTTTATTTTTTTCAAGTAAATACTTCCTTTATTTTACTTATTTATTATTATTTTATTTATTTAGTATTATTTTATTTATTTATTATTATTTTACTTAATTTTACCATTTATTTATTTTCCATTTAAAATCCTCATTGAAGCAATCGTCAATCAACAGAAGTCTAGTTGACATCCTGATGCGGTTGATTGGCTTGTTGCTGCCTGAGAAATATAAAATGATTTCGACTGAATTACAGAATATGCTCCCCCAACCCACTGCACATTAGGGTGGGGCGAAAAATAAAAAGTTTTCCAGCAACTTTTAATAGTTGCCAAAAGTTGTCTTTGGTGATATTTAGCTTTAGTGCAAAATTTGAGAAAAATCGATTAATATCTTCAGGGGGCGATGCGATTGCAAAGTTTTATCATAGCTTTTATATGGATTTTATGGTTAAAATATGAAAAAAAGATGCCTTTAGATAGTCTCGTTGCGTTTTTTACACTCATAAGATGTATTCATGCGTTAAAAGCATATGAAATAACTCATAAAAATTATTTTATATGATATATTTATATTTCAAGCATCTTAAAAAAAAAACAAAAACGTGAAAAATAGGGATTTTTAGGACAATATTAAATAAAACTGATGAATTTTTTCAAAGTGTTACATAAAAATTATGAAAATACGAACATATGACAACATTAAAAAGTATTACTTAAACTTAATTGTAATTTATTTTTAAAAATATGAACAAATGTACACAACATACATGATACGAAAAATTTATGTGTCACAGTTTGAGCTTTCACAAAAAATCTTTTTTACTTTCAAAAAAGGCAGTTCCTTCTGAGCCTCTAAGTGTGCATGAATGAAACCATCCCTCGCTTCTATTTCACTAATGGTCAATGATGCATCCGTCACCAACTTTAAGTTGGGTTCCATGGATTGAGTATGACAAATAAATGTTCACATGGTTCAAAGAAAATTGAGAACATCTTAGGTTCATGTAGCTCGTCTTCAGATGGCATCATTACTACAGGAGGTTCTGTTATAAGCACGTTTTCACACTTCCAATAGATCAAGTCTACATAGGCAGAAGAAAAGTTAATCTCAAAAATGATAAAACTGCGGATATCATTATTGTACACAGAGTTAAAATCCGACAAGCGACTAACTGCCGTACATGTCTTCCATCATCATTTAACATTGCCAGCAAAATATTTTCAGAAAAACAAAAAGAAAAAAAAGCTCTCCTCTGAATGACTGAATCCATGACATGTAACAGGTCTTCTTGTGAATAACGCGACTGATGAATAACTTTTCACAAGTTTCGTGCACCATCCTTTCATGATGAGTTGCACTTAATTAGAAACCAGCAAGGTGCATTACCTTAACAATGACTGAAACAAGCATGTTTATGATATTCTGTGCCTGCCGACGTAAAGCGCAAACTTGTTATGAGCCATATAGAATGACTCCAGGAACTAGGTACTGTTTCAGAAACATGTATGGAGCAGTTGTCACCAATAACGGTTTTAAATATTTCCAGTAAATATTTCTAGTCTGTTCTTAGGTCAGCTCGGTCGATAATTGGCATATTTTGCATATTGCGCTCAACATCAACAGTCTCATATTTCAATATAATTAGGGATTCGCAGCCTGTAAACAGTTTGCCAATAAGACCTCTGAACCCTCGGGGACGAGTTGTTTGTCCATCTAAGTATTCTACTAAGTGGCGAAGAAGCAATTCACTGCCATGAAGCTGGCATATTAACTACTGCATTGGTCTGTTAAAAATGTTTCAAGACGTTATATTTAACCCCTTTTGCTTATAACAGAACATCCTTCAACAATGATATCATCTGAAGACGAGCTACATGACTTGAAAACCGTAGATGTTCCCCATTTTCATCGAAACATATGGACATTTACTTGTCATACCCCAATCCGTGGAACCCACCGTAAAGTTTATAACGGATGCATCACTGACCGTAAGTGGAATAGAAGCGAGGAATTGGTTCATTCGTGCACGTTTAGAGGCTCAAAGGAACTGTCTTTCTTTGAGAGTAAAAAAAATCCATTTTTTGAAAGCTCAAACTGTGACACATAAAATTGTCACATCATGTATGCTGCGTACACTTGTACATACTTTTTGAAACATATTTCATTGATGTTTTAGTAATGCTGTTTAATATTTTCATATGTTTGCATTCTCATAATTTTTATGTAACATTTTGTAAAAATTCATCAGTTTGTACTTAATATTGTCCAAAAAATCACTATTTTTTACGTTTTTGTTTCTTTTTAAGATGCTTCAAATATAAATATATCGTATAAAATAATTTTTATGAGTTATTTCATCTACTTTGAATGCATGAATATATCATATGAGTAAGAAAAAATGCAATGAGATTAGCTAACGGCATTGTTTTTCATATTTTAACCATAAAATCCCTAAAACAGGTATGATAAAACTTTGCGATCGCAGCGCCCCCCTGAAGATATTAACCGATTTTTCTCAAATTTTGCACATTAGCTAACTATTACCAAAGACTTAGAAGTTGATCTGAAAAAATTTTCATTTTTCGCCCCACCCTACTGCACATCCAGTACTTTGCTAATAGCCAAGTGCTTGCTTAAATGTATAAAATATAAAGTTCGGATGTAAAGTTCTTGCTATAAATCCGTTTATATGCATTCAGTCCACACTCAGCACGTATTTGGGCACAGACTCCCGTCATGTTGTCGATTGGTACAGAATTTGTTGCTCAAAAAAAGTCCAACTTAAGAGAGTAAAAAGCATTTTCTGCAACGTCCCAATGCAATAGTTTTGCTGCATTGCATAAGTTTGCCTGTCATAGAAAGCACTTCCTCTAGAATAGGGACTCTCAATCGATAGTCCAGTGGACCGGCACAGGTGAGCAGAAAAATTTGACCAGTCGTCAAAGATTTTTGCTCGCTCACGTTAAAAAAAATTCCGTTCTCCAAAAAAAGAAAGGAAAACACTATGGTAAGAATAATAATGATGTACCATCTTTCATATGGATTTTTTTGAGAATTTTTTATAGTTTTCTTCCATTTTTCAGCAATGTGTATTACTTGAATATAACTTTAAATATTTTTTTTTTATTTTTTTACATTTAAATACTTTTCGTAACAGTTCCTTAACATTAAGGAATGTTTTAGTGTATATTTACTTATTCATGTATCATTTTTATAATCTTGTAAGATTGGGCAAAAAAAACAGACCTTTTTAATATTACACGAGAGCTTAACGATAGAGACGAAAGTTCTTTTTTCTTTTTAGCAAAAATAAAAGGAAAGAAAAAACTCTCCCGGGACAGTATTTTTTCTTTTCTTTTTTTTTTAAATTTAATGTTTTTAACCACTTGAAAATTAAAAGATCTTTAAAAAAGAAAGAGAAGAGCCGAAAAAGAAAAAAAAAATGAAACAAAAACAAAAAAGCATTAACGGCTTCGAATTTTTTTTTTCTTTTTGGAAGCTATTGCCGGTCCGCTGGTCAAAAAATTTTGCGACTCCAGAAGCTATAGTGTAATAAGTATTGTTATTGAAGGTAGAGTGCTATCGTTTTTGCTTTTATATGGATGAGATTTGTTCCTTATACTGTCCCAGTTTGAAATTTAAATGATCAAGTATTAAACACTGCAGAAATGAAAAAATACCTTTGTGTTTGAAAAGTAAAATATTAATAATCAACGTTTTATTGCAAAAAAATTGCAACTGTTACATTGGACAATGGACACATAATATCTGCATCACAGATTAATTTCAGTCGACGTTATCCTATTCCGAGATAGAAAGTCTTATACATTAGAATAACTAACGTATAGCTGTTAACAGATATTTTTCAGTAAATTGTGATTTCAAGTTTGCAGATGTTAAAAGAAATTAAGAGACTGTCTGTTTACTTTTTTCAAAAATTATGAAATGGATAAAATATCTTTCCAAGGATTACATCTGTAAATAGTACATGATTTCTAAATCTAAAGAAGCATCGAGATTCGTATGTACTCCGTCAGAGAAGATTCGTCAATCGTTAAAAAAATGAATAAAGGAGTGATTTCATACCAACTCACCTAACGGGGGTCGCACGACCGACTCAAATTTTATTTAAATTTGGTCACACAGATTAATTATATAGAGGCATGCAAAAATCCAAATTTTTAGGTTCCTGCTCCACTTATTTTCTGAGATACATGCCCTCAAAGTTTGTCCGCCCCGTCAAAATACTAAAAAAATGATGTTATTTAATCATTTTTTACAAAAAATTATATTTACAATGCAATATAAAAGTGTTAGATATCTATGGAAACTAGTTACTCCAGGCAGTCAGAAAAAAATACTAAAACGTTCATAATCAAAATTGCTAAGGTACAGGGCTCTTTAAAGTTGTCACCACAAAAACTTGATTTTGCCGATTTTGCTAAAATTGAGGAATTTATTCCAAAACAAGAAGTTCTGTCAAGAACTAAACGAGCCTACTTTCCCGTACATCGACATCGGCATTCTCGCATCTGATCATTATTCTCTTGATTATCTGAGACTGAAAATTATGTCAAACATACCTTTTTAGCACTTAGAGCTGATTTCGAAAAGCAAAATATGCCCCTCTCATCAGATAAAATAGACACGTAAAAAGTAATTAACGAATAAATAAAGTTTTGTCACACCTTTTAAAGAGTGTAACTGTTACAGTTCCTTCGTAGAAAAAATCCTCCATCGTTTTCAAAAAAAAAAAAAATAATAATAATAATAATAATTAAAAAAATAAATAAATAAAAGTACAAAGATCATCAAAACACATTTTATCAAAGAAAGAAAAAAAAAAGAAAAAGAAAAAAAAATCGTCTGTTAATAAAATGTCCGGAACTTCACTTTTAATCCGTTGCTAGTTGTTAAATATAAATAAAGAATAAAATGTTCTCGTGAATGAAAAATTTTTGTTACAAAAAAAATCGTCTACAAAAAAAATAATAATAAATAATAATAATAATAATAAATAAAATAAAACAAATGAATAAATAAACAAAAACTCGTCTACACGGTCAGTCATTTTTTTTTTCTGAGCCTGCCTTTCCGCCATGTTCGCGGAGTCGGAGTCGGAATCAGAGTCCTCACAGAAGATTACTTAGAAAAGTACTTTACAAACATTATTTATCAAAACCATTTTCTAACAAAGTTAGTTTGAAGGAAATCCGACTTTAAGTTCAGGATCAACATTCAGCTTAAATTCCCCGTAGACGCTAATGTATTTTTTTTTTTTTTCTGAACGGTTCACTATTGAACGAAAAATGGTTTGAATCAAAAAGTGAAATATGGGAATGTATGGGAAAGTCTCTCCGAGATCTTTCAAACAAAAAAAAGTTTATTCCATTCGGACGGTTCACTCAAAAGTTATTAGGTGGGGAAAGGTTGCTTAAAAGGTTCAATGTTGAACGAAAAATTGTTCAAATCGGAAATGTAGATACGGGAATGAACTATTCTTGATGAGATATTTCGAACGAAAAAAAGTTTGTTCAAATCGGATTGTTCACTCAAAAGTTAGCATCGCGGGATAGGTTGTTTGAACGGTTCAAAGTTGAACCAAAAATTGTTCAAATCGAAAAATCAAATATGGGAATGAGCTGTACTCGCCGAGATCTTTCGAACAAAAAAAAGTTTATTCAATTCGGACGGTTCACTCAAAAGTAAATAGGTGGGGAAAGGTTGCCTGAACAGTTCAATGTTGAACCAAAAATGTTCAAATTGAAAATTTAAATACGGTAATAAAGTATCCTTGCCGAGATGCTTCGAACAAAAAAAAGTTTGTTTAAATCGGACTGTTCATTCTAAAGTTATTAGGGGTGACAGCTTGTTTGAACGGTTCAATGTTGAACGAAACATTGTTCAAATCGAAAATGTAGATACGGGAATGAAGTATCCTTGAAAAGATCTTTCGAACAAAAAAAAGTTTGTTCAAATCGGACTGTTCATTCAAAAGTTAGCATCGCGGGAC
>JAXGGA010017842.1:0-23348 GCA_038373865.1 Uloborus plumipes | reverse complement strand
TTTTGCATAATACAATAGTTTCATTATATTTTTAATTACATTTCGCGTTCGTTTATATTAAATCCATATCAAGTTGATACACGGTATTTATGTATATTTTTAAATAAAACATATCATTCACAATGCAATAATATATTTCGTAATAACATATCTACTCCGCATGTTGTCGAATATGTAAATACGGGACATTTAGTAGCATACTGTGCAGTTACTGCCGACTGCCAGTCAATTCCGCATGACAATTAGAGTGAAAAGGGCAGGTAAACGGCAGTATCTGCTTTACCTCTCTATGCGCTTGCAAAATCAAAATTCAATCGATTACCCAAAAAATATATCGGTATAAACATATAGTATCACCTATGTTCGAAGTTCAATGTTTTATTGATCTTTGTGGGAAATCAAAAACGCGTTTCTTCAATTATCTCGAAAACTCATTTTTGCAGATACTGCCGTTTACCTGCCCACGGCAGTATAGTACTACGTAATTGTACATAGCATGTTTGTGTGCAATTGTTATACTTAATTTGTACAATATTTGTCTTAATTTACAATTTATTAATTTGTATATATTATACTTGTCTTTACTGCATTTTCTTGAAAACTTCTAATGTAATAAATAAATGAAGCAATAGGGTAGTTGTGACCTATTGAATATCCCTTTTTTAACGACTAGATATTGTTAAGAGGCTTACAAAACACAAAAATTCACCATTGCCGAATTTTAAAACACAACGGTTGATTCTTAATGATTTTTTTAAAAACCCACGCGCAAAAAAAGCGCGCCTTGAAACCGAAACCCGTGACGTCAGATGGCAGTAACTTTCAGCCTTTCAAACATAAAAATTGGATTTTTGCAATATTATCGTTTCATTGCGGGATTTTCTCCTTCCGTAATCAATACCTTAAAGTCTACTAATTCACTATTTAAAACTGGATTTATCAAAGAGCAATCCAATACCCTGCTAGGGGTGATTGTTTTGATATTTTTTGGTGAAATCCGTATTCAAATTTTTAGAACGCATCACTTGGCGAGGAAAAAAAATTACGGCAGTGCAGAGCGAACAACAGTGCGGAAGCCGGAGAAACCGGTTTCTCGAGCTCCTCGCATCTAAGCTTCTCGCTCTTTCTTCGCCTTAGTAGAAAGTTCAAAAGCGCCAACGAATGCCCAGTGACGTCACAGCTGCTTGAAATTTAAAATTATTTTTAAAAAAAACTACTTGTCGCAGCGCGAAAATTTTTTCGCCGTTAATGTTCATGTATGTTGCTCTATCATATAAAAATAAAATTGAAAAATCGAAAACTTCCCTATTTAGAAGGGGAAAAAATGAGGAGAGATAAAAGTTGAGCTTTCTGGAATAATCTTACAAACGAGAGAAACTATTAATGAAAAATGAATGGAATTAACGCGTTTCGACATTTCGTATAGAAACAAACACTCAAAGGAGCTCATTCAGAGGACAATATTCAAATAAGCATTTTTAACTTACCATACAACTCGAAAATTGCTTTAGAACCAGCTAATACTTTAGGCCACGATAATAATTTTTCAACAGTGACAGTAAACACTCTCGGAAAATTAAACTCCTTACTTGAATCCAGTTTCGAGTCCGAAGAAGCGGAACCCCATTTAGGGAAAAGTTTTGGTGTTTCCTGGAAAAGAATAAATCCTGTATAAAAATTCGATATTTTAACATGTAGTAAAGGGAACTTTATAAGTAAGGGTAACTGCTGAACTTTTTCCAATCTCTTATTGCCTTGAACCATTGGTTAAAATGTGCGGGGGTTCATCTCCCCTTGGAAGGCCGCGAACTAGTGCGAGGAGAGGTAGCCCTCAGTGCATACGAAATTATGAAAAGAAAAAAGTTAAACTGATAAAAGCAAATAAAACCGCATTCAGATGCAAAAATGAGCAATAACTCTGTTTATCAACGTTGTATTATTTGCTTTTATTTTTAAGCACAAAGGTATTAATTTATTATTTTACAATCAAATTGATTGTGAAAAGTAAGAATCAGCAAAATATCATTGCAACAGCATTCCAGATTAAACTCCCGAATAACGTAGTTATAGCGTGGATAGCATTTGCAATTATATCACAGTTAGCGAAAACTTGTGCTCAAAAGCAAGCCTACCATCGCATCATTAAATTTAGTAAAACTATTAAAATCTATGAGTAATTTCACGGTAACAAACGTATTATTTTTGCCATGGTTGTGCAGAATAATTCACCCAGAAAATTTATAAAACTTACACGACTCCGATTCCAACCGGGCTCCCTCAAGGGTCGGACCCCTGGTTCCGACCAGGCTGACATGTCCTCTCGGCGGCCCATACTCTATGGACTTGCTTTATTGTGAGAAATTTATGTAGGGCATAGGCTCTACTTCCAAATACGGTTAAAGTTTGAAAATTTTCATCAAGAAAATGAAAATAACTCCTTTTTCGCAGTGACAGACATCCGTTACTGAGCCAAAAATAGTTAAACATTGTTTCTGGAAATTTTCAAAATTTAACTGCATTATATAAAAGTACTGTTTCTGAAACTACTCGGTAGACACATATGCCCGATTTAAGGCGGAATAAGTACGGCTTCCGTTTTAACGAGCACCATTAAGGTGGAAGTCAGATTTAGCTTAGAGCGCTCTGTTCTTTTGATCCAGACCAAGGGCCGAGTTGCCGAGAAAACCCCTGGTCTAGTACCCTTAGCGGTATCGTTTCACTTGAAGGACTTTATGACTACGACCATTATTTTACGTCACCCAGCCACCATGAGGAACGACGGTGGATCTTTGATGCGCTAGGATCGAGCCCGAAACCCTCCGGTTACGAGTCCGATGCTTTACCGATCGGGCTACCACGGCCTTATATAAAAGTAGAATATATGATTTTCATTAAGTTCATACAATGGGGAAAGAATTTAACATGTTTGGAGTCTTTGTAGGGTACTTTGTGAAACAATTGATACAGTGATGAAAATAGTTTTGCCCTTATATTATATTGTAATAATGACTAAATATATGTTGGTGCATAAAAACTTCAAGTTGTTCCTCTTGTCCATTAAATAAATTGTTTCAACAGGCTAGCACTTATAAAATCAGGTTATTACAAAAATAGGGGGGGGGGCACAATAATTTTTGTATGAAAAAATACGCCTTTGGTATAAAAAGTTTTGAAATTACTGTTTTAACCTATATCGTTACAGGGCTGGTGGCCCGCTGTTGGCAGTTCTCATGGAAATCCTACTCGGCAAGAGCTCGTTTGGAATCTATTTCTTTGCTTGAATTCATCACTTCATTCCTCATACATTAAAATACTTGAAAGTAAATACATTTTTCAAATAGTTTTTTTTTTTTTTTTTTTTTCTGTAGATTTGATCTGTGCGCTACATTTACCCCCATATACCAGCGCTGACTGCTACTTACTTCTTGAGGGACTGATAATGGGCCATGAACGTCAAGTACGGGACAAAATGGCAGCGTTGTCATGGAATGGCCCTAATGAAGTTTAATTTCTTAAAAGAACTTAGAAGTTTTAGTTTTTGTCTTCTCTTCACGGGAAGGAAACGTTTTCAATGCATCAAAAACAATAAGTTGGTCTCGGCTTCAAAAGAGAATGCATTTGCTTTGTTGTAATTCAGAGCCGCTTTAGTGATCAGTACGCTGATGAGCAGAATGTGTACCTATGGAAATGACATACAACATATTTAATTGCCTACAGCTGTCATTCGGTCGAAAATTCAAGATGTATATTTACAACTCGTTTCGAACAACCTCGAGAGGTTGATCTATTTACAGTTTCTTCGATTTTAAGGAGTGTGTTGCACTCGAATTCTCGTAAGCATGGATCTTCAAGCATGGATCTGTTTAATTCCTCGGCACTTGTAATACGCCCATCAAACCGCTGTTTTCGCCATAAAGCGCGTCTCTCAAGGAGGTTAAACCAACAGAAAAAGAATGCGAGATCTTATCATGCCCTATAGTGGCTTCACATGTTTAATAATTCATGGGGAGGCCAAAAATCTCTGGAGGCGCGACGTTACGGTGTGTCCCGAAGTGCGCAATTACCGGTTCCCGGTGTTTGCCCACGCGTTGTGAGCAGTCACGATGCCCGTGCTCCATTAAATGCGTCTCCGGGAGATGTGTTTACTCCCATTGTGAAACAGGAGGGGGCTCCGTGTTTGCTCAGGAGGCCCTTTAGAACAGATTCCGAATCATCGGCGGCGAAAACAATGGGAAGACGACAGGGATCGAACGTCTTCTGACGGAAGCGGATTATGCTCGGATTGTTCTCGTTTTACCGATTTCTTAATTTTTCTTCTACCGACCCCATCAAAAACCTATGCATAACTAATAAATAAGCCCTTACGCACTGCAGGCTGTATGTTTAGTATCGTCTGGCATTGCTAAAGAATTTTTTTTTAAGTATTTAAGTTTATACATATTCGAGTCTCGACAACTCGAAGCCTCATAACTCAAATATACTTTTAAATCGAAGGTTTCATCCAGTCCCAAACTCTTGAGGAGGCTGTGGGAACTTCCTGTAACTCGAACAACCAATACTTCGAAGCTTTTATCCGGTCCTTTGAGATTTCGAGTTTTCGAGACTCGACTGGAAATCTTTCTATAATGGCAAATTGTAATTTGTTTTTTTTTTTTGGACCTCAGGCGTCATGTAGTCCTTTCTTCGGATTGGACTCGAAGTCTGCAACAGGGTCCTGGTGTGCTTCAACATCCGAGACGTCCACAGGCCCCTGCTCCTTCACCACCATGCAGGACATGGTGGCGAAGGAGCACACACAAGCACGCACCCACACACACACACATCACAATTTGCCATTAGGAAAAACATAATTTGAAGTCAAGATATCAAAACTCAAATTATTATTTTTATTAATTTTTTGTCGTTATATCATCAAGTGTTTTTTCTTTTTTAACCGACGAAAACACGGAGGAGGTTCTCTAGTCGACCGGTATATTTTTTTTTAATGTATGACTAAGCATAACTTTTTACTGAATAGTTCGATTTGGATATTTTTTTTTTTTTTGTTGTTTGTTTGTTTGAAAGGGTACACCTTCCTGGTGGTCCCATGGTCCCATGATGCGGGGTTTGAGAACGGAATCCTAAAGAAATTGAAGGAAATCTTCAGTGTTCCGTTCATGCGCATACTCTTCACGCATCATGAACGGAATTTCATGCGCACACTCTTTGCTATGTCGCTCGCCGATTGAGTGGCTTTACGGTAAAGACGCTGGGTTCTCATTGGCAAGAGCATCAGTTCGATCCTCGAGCGAGTCGGTGGATTTTTAAGCTGCAGAAAAAAAATGCAGCGTCTACGTCGTACGATTATGCTGCATGAAAACCGCCGTTTTACTGATAGAAAATATTTAGTCCTGATTTCCCCAATTTTTTAAAAAATATATTTCCGGGCTCCTATCAGGTCCCATCACCTAAACTTTTAAACGGTTAAATGTAGTGATGCACTAATAATGAATCGGCAGTAAATGGCCACTTTGCAGATTAACCTGTTGGCCAGTTTTATCCGTATAATCGGCTGAAAACTTGTATTTTAAACATGCTTTAATTAAATCCCAGAAATTAACACAATTTTTTTTAGTGGCAATCGTTTAAAATTTTGGACGCGTTAATAAAGTGAGATGAAGCGTCATGATGGCAACATGACACTCTTTCGGGTATACATTTACACTAAAAAGAATGAAATAGAAATAAAATTTTATAAAAAAAAAGTAAAACCGACTTCAAAAACGCAGCTGAAAACTGCTCTAAAAAGTAAAAAATAAATTTATTCTTTGAACACCATCGATACTACTTTTAAACATAAGTTTCGAAGTCGGTGCCGAAACAGTTAATAAAATCATTCGTGCCCATTCTTCGGTTACATGTTTCATAATATAAACAACCGTAAATGTTTCATAATCAATTTCAAGTGTTGTTTGAGAGGAAAAATCAATCAAATGGTACAATCAATGGGTACAAATGATTTTATTAACTGTTTCGGCACCGACTTCAAAACTCATGTTTAAAAGTAGTCGATGATGTTCAGAGAATATTTTTTTTTTCTTTTTAGAGCAATTTTCAGCTGCGTTTTTGAAGTCGGTTTTACTTTTTTTTTTTATAAAATTTTATTTTTATTTTCTCCATTGATGTTGTTGTCTTGTGCCAGACAGGCTGGCAATTTGGGGTGCGCTGCTTCACTTTTGCAACTGTACCATAATTTGATGTGAAGTCCGACTTCCACAGTACACGCATGCCATAGGTACCCGTTTTATAGGGGCAGGCAACCTTTCACAGCACAACAACACATTCACACAAAGAAAGGAAAGGAGAGAGAAAGCACATCCACGCCCAGGCCGGGATTCTAACCCGGTACCACACCATCCGTGGCAGACTGCTCTGACCACTAGACAAGGTGGTCGGTTTCTCCATTGATACAATGATAGTTAAGACATTCGTGGCACTAACATCGAAAACTGAAAACGGCGCCTATAAAAGAAAAAACTCCCAAAAGCAGTGCGGGGAAGATTTGTGGGGAGAAGGGGTCAACACCCGAACCTTTAGATTTAGCACATATTGCCAATTTGAATACGACAGTTTATATCCAGATAAGGACTGTAACCCCCCCCCCCCCCACCCCCACCACCACGAAATTGAAAATCGTCTAAATCTTCCCTTAGTGCTCCTCTGGTAAGTTGAGCTGTGTAAGCAAATACACCCCCAGCTCAGTATGCCATGACCGAGCTGTGGGTGTATTTGCTTCAGTTCTATCTTGTCCTGGCTTATGGGCGGTATCTCATTGCATATTGAGCTGTGTAGTTCGCTTTTTCTAAGCTATGGAGTTCAGTAAAAAAACGAACGTGCTATTAGAGCGGATTTGAGTAGGAATACTTTACTACGCCAAAGAAACCAAACTCAATTCAGAGCTAAATGCACTTCCCTATTATCCCCAAAAGACGTAAAATTTGTCAAGGTCATAGCTCAACGTTTCAAAAGAGCACTGTACCATGTATTTCTCTTTCTCTCTTCACTCATTTGTGATCAGATACGTAATAAAAGGCCCCTTAAACTGCAGTAACACTCTATTTGAGGGACAACCACAGGGGAAAATTGCAAAAATAATGCTTAAGAAATGTTGAATCTATTGAAATTCAAAGTTACTTTTTTGTTTAAAAAGTAACTTTTAAAAGTTAGTTTTGATATTAATATTCAAAGGCAACAAATATATGTTATAAAATTGTACCTAAGATTTACAATTACGCTTTTCCTCTCTCAGCAATCTATTCATATGAGTTCAGCTACTATACGTCGAATATAGTGCACCGCCCGTCACAAACTTCTTCTAGGAAACTTGAAATGCGATGACACTGCTAATTGTATTGCATTGTTTTGTGAATTACATGGTGTTAAGAAATCCATGTCACAAACTACTCGTAATAATATCTACAAACTACAAAAATTTGATTCTACTAAATTTTTGATTAAGTTTCAATTTTGTAAAATTTTTTTTCAATTTGATTAATGATAAAAGTTTATTTTGTGCATGAAACATTTTTAATATTTAATTTTCAATGTTAGTAATTTACATTTTTAAAAATATTATACTGAGTTAAGTGCCATGGTACACTGCGGTGCAAAAGTTAAGACAAAATGCAAATATATAAATAAAAAGAGAACTACTCGGCAAAATGCTTTCAAATTTCTACTGCAGGGTCATTCCATTTTAAATCAACAAATTTTCAAAAAAGTTGTTGCATCACCATTTTTGATTCTGAGGAAAATTTGCATGTGTATTCCTTTTACTTCCCAGAGCTCAAAATAGTGTTCATTTTATTTTTAAAAAATTTACCCTTTGATATATAGGCCATTTTTGTTGTTGGCAACAGCGAAAATCGGGCGTTTTGATGCTTTGTCTTATGAACTATAACTTTTTTTCTATCAAAGATTTTGAGCTCAAATATAGCTCATTGGAAAGCTAAGAAAAAGATCTTTTTATATATGCTATCAATAAATTTCAGATTTAAAAAAAAATATTTTTTTTTAAGGGCAAAGTTCACGACGAAAATGACATTTTTTACTACTTTCGAACATTAAAAAACCCATGAAGGGTTCAAAGTAACAAGCCGATTTTTTCATCATATATTCATAGTCATGGTTACTCACTGTATAAAAAAAATTGGCTTATTACTCCACCCCCTTTATGAGATATGGCCCCCCCAAAGTTGTAAATTTTTTTAAAAATCCAATTTTCAACGCTAAAAAAATTCATGTGGGGGGCAAGATAAATTTTTTTCATTTGTGGTATTTTAAGTACTTTTTACCAGCTTTCTAATAAAACAAAAGTTACTTTGTTATTCAAAGGCGTTTGGAAGATATAAAGGACTGAACTTTCAAAAAAATGCACAAAAACAACACGATTATTTTCATTTTTTTAAATCTTTTTTTTTTATTTAAATGTAATTATATACCTTATTCTTTGCCTTAAATGCTAAAAAAAGACTAGCAATGAAGAAACATGTTTAAAGTTTAATAAAATAATTTAATATTTTTAACACCTGGGAATATAGAATACCACTAAACTTGTCTGATTTTTAAACATCTGATTGTTACCTACAACGGGACTGAGCATTTCTCTGTCCAGGTTTGTTCATACCATGTGGTCATCCTTGTTCTGGCTTGAACTCACATGTGTATCTTATTTGTCTTTCAAATTCTGAAAGAAGTAGGTTGTTGAGCTAGTGTTTCTGCTGTAAAATCTTGTGAAGCTGATGTGATTTCTTTTCATTTCAAGTTCATTCATATTCACAGAATGTTTTGTTAAAGGTAAAAGAAGAAATTCTTTAGAATCCTTAAATATAAATTTAAATTTGTCTTCCTACATGTAAACTGTGAATAAGTTATGGATAACCCTAAATGCTCCAAAGGAATGTTTGAGAATGATGATTGTAATATTTTAAGTTACATTAGGCAGTCTACTATAAATAGTATTTCTGAGTACAGTGATGATGATAAAACTTTACTGCACCTGAGAACTGGGTGTAAAACTATAGAAACTGTTTGTACCTACCAGCAAGACATTCCATAAAGGTGGCAAAACTTGGCAAGACATTTTTTTGCATGGTAAGTAAAAACAGTTTCAATAGTTTTCACCCAGTACTCAGGTGCAATAAAGTTTTATCATCATCACTGTACTCAGAAATACTATTTACAGTACCTACTGTAACTTAAAATATTACAATCATCATTCTCAAACACTCCTATGGAGCATTTAGGGTTATACATAGCTTATTCACATTTTACATGTAGAAAGACAAATTTACATTTATATTTAAGGATTCTGAAGAATTTCTTCTTTTACCTTTAACAAAACATTCTGTGAATATGAATGAACTTGAAATGAAAAGAAATCACATCAACTTCACAAGATTTTACAGCAGAAACACTAGCTCAACAACCTACTTTTTTCAGAATTTGAAAGACAAATAAGATACACATGTGAGAGCAAGCCAGAACAAGGATGACCACATGGTATGAACAAACCTGGACAGAGAAATGCTCAGTCCCGTTGTAGGTAGCAATCAGATGTTTAAAAATCAGACAAGTTTAGTGGTATTCTATATTCCCAGGTGTTAAAAATATTAAATTATTTTATTAAACTTTAAATATGTTTCTTCATTGCTCGTCTTAGTCGTTTTTTAGCATTTAAGGCAAAGAATAAGGTATATAATTACATTTAAATAAAAAAAAAAGATTTAAAAAAATGAAAATAATCGTGTTGTTTTTGTGCAATTTTTTGAAAGTTCAGTCCCTTATATCTTCCAAACGCCCTTGAATAACAAAGCAACTTTTGTTTTATTAGAAAGCTGGTAAAAAGTACTTAAAATACCACAAATAAAATTTTTTTTATCTTGTCCCCCACATGCATTTTTTTAGCGTTGAAAATTGGATTTTTTAAAAAATTTACAACTTTAGGGGGGCATATCTCATAAAGGGGTGCAGTAACAAGCCAATTTTTTTTATACAGTAAGTAACCATGACTATGAATATATGATGAAGAAATGGGCTTGTTACTTTAAACCCTTCATGGTTTTTTTAACGTTCGAAAATAGTAAAAAATGTCAAATATCCCTTGAAATGTGATTGGTGGAGGTAAGGCGTGACTTTTTACTTCCTTTTACGTAGTGAAGGAAGTATTGTGATCACGAAAAACATTTCACTCAAATTTCGGTCTAAATTTTGACTTTGCTCACCCCTGAATGAATGTCGCGTAGTTTTTTCGACCTGTCAGCACGTGCATATGTACCTAACAACATACAAACAGCCGAAAAATCAAATTCGACCACCCCCGAGTAAATTACGACGAGTTTTCTCGTGACGTCTGTATGTACGTATGTGCGGATGTATGTGCGGGTGTATGTGCGGATGTATGTGCGTATGTGGCTCGCATAACTCAATAACTATATGCCGTAGAAACTTCTAGCTTGGTATGTAGGCTCTGAGGGGGGTCTAGTTGTGCACCTCCCCTTGTGATTGCATTCGAATGTTTCCAAAGGGGTCTTTTACCCCTTTTTTGGGGTAAATCAATGTTAATTTCAATACAGACTCAAGTGATATGAATTGGCGCCACCACTTGGCGACATGTCGCCAAGCTTTTGGTCGCCAAGTGTTTGACTTGGCGACATATCGCCAAGTTGGCGACAAATTTGGTGAAAAAATTATTTTTTGAATTTGGGTTCAACTTAGCGCTATTGGCGATATTTTGCGAAAAATTCACTAAATAATATTAAAATCAGCAATATTTAGAAAAATAACCATTGTAAAATATTTTTTGCATTGTTTCGTGGTAGATTAGGGGAGTAAATACACTGAAGTGACAAAAGTCATGGGATAGCAATATGCAAATTTTCAGATGGCAGTAGCATCGCATAGAACAGGTATAAATGCGCAGTGCTTTTACAGAGCTTTCATTTCTGTTCAAGTTATTCATGTGAAGAGGTTTTAACGTGATGATGACCGCACGACGTGAATTAACAGACTTTGAACGCGGAATGTTAGTTGGAGCTAGACGCATGGGTCATGCCATTTCGGAAATCGTTAGAGAATTCAACATTCCCAGATCCACTGTGTCAAGAGTGTGCCGAGAGTATGAAATTTCAGGCATAACATCCCACCATGGACAGCGCAGTGGTCGACCGCCTGCACTTAAAGATCGAGACCGGCGACGTCTGCAAAGAGTCGTAAATTCTAACAGACAAGCAACACTGCGTCAAATCACCGTAGAAATCAATGTGGGACGTACAATGGACGTGTCTGCTAGAACTGTGCGGAGAAATTTGGATTTCTTGGGCTATTCCAGCAGAAGACCGACTCGAGTGCCTTTACTGACAGAACGACATCGCTTGCAGCGACTCTCGTGGGCACGTGAGCATATCGGTTGGTCCCTAGATGAATGGAAAACCGTGGCCTGGTCCGATGAGTCACGATTTCAGCTGGTAAGAGCCGATGGTAGGGTTCGAGTGTGGCACAGACCCCACGAAGCCATGGACCCAAACTGTCAGCAAGGCACTGTTCAAGCTGGTGGTGGCTCCGTAATGGTGTGGGCTGTTTTTTCATGGCATGGACTTGGTCCTCTAATGCGACTGGACCGAACATTGACTGGAAATGCTTATGTGCAGCTACTTGGAGATCACTTGCAGCCATTCATGGACTTCATGTACCCAAACAACGATGGGATTTTTATGGATGACAATGCGCCATGTCACCGGGCCACAACTGTTCGCAATTGGTTTGAAGAAAATTCTGGACAATTCCAACGAATGATTTGGCCACCTAGATCGCCCGACATGAATCCCATTGAGCATTTATGGGACACCATCGAGAGGTCTGTTCGTGCCCAAAATCCTGCCCCATCAACGCTTTCACAATTATGGACGTCTATCGAGACAGCATGGCTCAATATTCCTGCAGAAGACTTCCAACGACTTGTTGAGTCCATGCCACGTCGAGTTGTTGCACTTCGCCGGGCAAAAGGAGGGCCGACACGATATTAAGAGGTATCCCATGACTTTTGTCACTTCAGTGTATTTGAATTGTTACCTTGCTCACTCCAAGCACTTTTTTTAACACTTAAGGCAACTACTAAAAAATTTACACGTAAAAGGAAGTAGTGTGGAGTCCATACCAGATTTTTTCTTCAATTATAAAGAGCAGAGAGCGCTCAATGAATAATCAAAATCTTAAAACCTCTGTAGTTCTCGTGTAAAGAAGATTAAAACGTCTGAAAACCGAAATTTGAAAGTGAACGCACTTTGTTTCTTTTTAGTCTTTTAAATCGGTCCTAGTATGGTAGTACATTGTTTTTTACTTCGTGGAGAGTAAATTTAGAAATGCGTATTGATCGAAAATGCCAAGAAAAACTATATTTCTTAAGGATGAAGGAAGTGAAAAAACAGCTGGAACTGACAATTTGCCCCTTCATCCTACAAAACTTCAACTTAAGTCAAAAACAGCACGTGACAGCATAAGTAGATGAACAACTGAATCGGGATGCATAAAAAAAAAACAAAGAATTGTGCTTGAACCTTTTAGGGAATAGCTTCCCAAATAAGCCAAATTTTAATGAGAAAAGCAGCACATGTATCATCGTGAATAAAAAATGAATGTTACTTTCTCTGGTGAAAATTATTAAAATTTGGATTGCGTAGATGGATTATAATTCTATTAGCGTGACTTCAGAAAAGATCCGATGAGCACATGCTGTGCTGCTTTGACTATTAAAATCTGGCTTCTTTTGGAAACTGTGTCTGAAAAGACTCACACACAATTCTTTGTTTTTTTATACATCCTGATTGAGTTGTTCATCTACTTATGCTGTCACATGCTGTTTCTGACCCAAATTGAAGTTTTGTAGCATTAAGGGGCTAATCGTCAGTTCGAGCCGTTTTTGTCAATTCCTTCATCCTTAAGAAATATAGTTTTTCTTGGCATTTTTGATCAATACGTATGTCTGAATTTGCTCTTCACGAAGTAAAAAACAATGTACTCCCATACTAGGACCGATTTTAAAGACTAAAAATTAACAAAGTGCCTTCACTTTCAAATTTCGGTTTTCAAACTTTTTCATCTTCTTTACACGAGAACTACAGAGATTTTAAGATTTTGATTATTCATTGAGCGCTCTCTGCACTTTATAGTAGAAGAAAAAAGTCACGCCTTACCTCCACCAATCACATTTCAAGGGATATTTGCATAAAATCTGACTTTAGTCTAAACTTTTGCAGCAATGAAAAAAAAATGTCTTTTGCAATTTCCGATTTTCCTTTCGGTTATATTTTTCAAAACTCCAGACACGTATTTGGGACCATATTGTCTACCTGCAGTAGAAATTTGAAAACATTTCGCAGAGTAGTTTTATTTTTAATCATATATTTGCATTTTGTCTAAACCTTTGCATCGCAGTGTATCATTTCATAAACCTCCGAAAAAGAGACACCTCTATTTAAGGGACAAAATGTCAGGATTCCTTAGTGTCTTTTATTGAGAGGTTCTACTGTATACCTGTAAATGTTTAATTGAGAAAGATGTAATGAATATGTTATACACTCACCATTGCATCTCCTCCAAAATCATTCATATTAATTTCCTTGTTAGCTTTGTCCAATTTGAAGCTAAGCCCTTTTGATGTGTCTGCAGTCAACGTGGTTTGACGCATAGAACTTAGCATCTTCTTATTGCGAGCTGATTCCGCACTTGCATGTTGATATTTCAGGGTAGAAGTTTTTAACAGAGGCGTCTGGTTCGGAATAGACTTACTAACGCCATTTGTCTGCGCCTTCTTGACGTTAAAAGTCTCGTTTCTCTGTTGTTCATACTCATTTCTAGAAGGAAATAGTAGAAATAATTCGTTATAGGGCCATTCCACGGAAAATCCGCCATTTTGTCCCGCACGCGTAACGCTCATCTTTTTCATTAAAAAGTAGTGATTTTAAAGGGTTATGAACAAAATTTTGTTGGTTGATAAATCACAAACAGGTGTGAGACTTCTAAGGCAAAAAAAAAAAAAAAAAACTTAGTTCTTTGCCTTTTATATTTACAACTTTTTAATGAAATATATGAGCGGCACGTGCTATACGTGCTCGTGGAATGGCCGTGTAGTTTAAGGGAAAAAACACTGAGCATAAAAATTTGTTTCATTAAACAAAATCCATGAGCTGGAACTGCTTGATAAAAGCCTGTATTATTTCGTTTGTAGAGACATACAGCAAAAATCTCTGAGACATGCGGATGATTTGAATATTATCTCTCTAAAAGACGGAGTCGCAGAATATCGCATATTTGAGGCGGAAAACAAAATGATTATCAGACTCCAGTCTGTCCTACACATTCTCTGTTTTATCAGAACAAGATTTGTAATACATGCAATATACCGCCAACTCGGTCATTACATCCCAAGACTGCGGCAATGTCCTTATTGTGGACTCATCAGTCTGGAATATAGAAAGTAACCGAGCTGGAGCATCAGATATTCACTTGTAGAAGATATTCTCTGATATATTTACTTCTAACAAGAGAATATCTGCTTCCAGCTCGGTTACTTCCTATTCCAGAATGAAGAGTCCACAATAAGGACAGTGCTGCAGTCTCTGGATGGAATAACCGAGCTGGTGGTATGTTGCTGCTTAAGATTTGCAACGCGTTACAAGATTTTACACTAATCTAATCTCCCCCTAATCTAATCTAACCCTATTCTCGCATCTGATCAAAATTTCTTTCATAACCTGAGACTGCAAATTATGTCAAATTTACCTTTTTAGCACTTAAAGTTGATTTCTAAGAACAAAATATACCTCTTTCATCTGATGAAATAACCAAGTAAAAAGTAAACAAAAGAATAAATTAAAAATTGTAGCATCTTTTAAACAATGCAGCTCCTTTTGTTTTTCCGCAGACAAATTCCTTAGTTGTTTTGAAAAAAAGAATTCAAAGTAGAAAGTACATCAAAACACATTTTATCAAGGGAAAAAAACTCATTCCTAAATAAAATGTCTCGAATTAACTTTTATCCATTGCCAATAATTAAAAACCAATAAAAAAAATAAAATGCTCTCTTAAATAAATACTTTTTGTTAGACAAAAAATCGTCTGCAAAAAAATAAAAATAATAATAATAATAATAACTATAAAAATAATAATAAAATCAAAGAAATAAATGAATAATCAAAAAATCGTCTGCAGTTATTTCTTTCAAGAGTAGGAGTCTCATTTTTTTTCAGTCTCCATTTCTGGCATGTTTGCTGAGTCAGAGTTAGAGTCGAGGATTCAGAGCTGGGACTGAAAAGTATATGAATGCTCGGTCGGAATCGATAAGCGGAGTCAGAGTAGTCAGGCTCTAAAATTCTAACAGTTAGGGCCATGCTCCACATCGACGTAAAGCAGAAAAATTAGGCAGAAGCGTAAAATGGATTCAATGGTGTACCTATGGAAAGTACCCGGATTTTCGGTTTCTGCCTTCAGTTTCGGTCGCGTTTTACGCTGATGTGGAGCATGGCCCTAAGAGTCGGTCATTTTTTCCTGTTTTTCCCCTGGTCTGAATTTCTACCATGACTTTGCAGTGTCGGAATCCGAGTCAAGGATTCGCTGTCTGAGTCAAAAAATTGGAGTCGTCAGTGGTAGTCGATAGGCGAAGTGACAATCGAAGCTTTTAAAATTATAATAGTAGGAGTCAGTCATTTTTTTCCGAGCCTGCATTTCTGCCATTACTGCGAAGTCAGAGTTGGAGTCACGGATTCGGTGTCAGAGTGTATTTCAAAAAATTGGAGTTCGCAGTCGAAGTCGATAGGCGGAAACGGAGCCTTTAAAATTCTAATGGTAGGAGTCAGTCATTTTTCTGAGCCTACATTTTTGGTTGCGGAGCTAGAGTCGGAGTCGAGGAGTCGGAATCGGAGTCCTCAAAACAGTTTTTCATAGAAATATTTTCCAAACAGTCTTCATAAAAACCATTTCCTAACAAAGTTAGTTTGAAAGAAATCCGCCTTTAAGTTCAAAATCTACATTGAGCTTAAAATTCCTCGTAGACGCTAATGTTAAGTTTTTTTGAACGGCTCAAAACTGAACGAAAAATCGTTCAAATCAAAAAGTGAAACATGGGAATGAGGTGTCCTCGCCGCGGTCTTTCGGACAAAAAAAAGTTTGTTCAAATCGGACTGTTTGTTCAAAAGTTATTGGGGGGGGGGGAGGCAGACATACCGACCGACACACTTTTTTCCCCATCTCAAAACATTACTTTTCAATTTTTAATTTTTCAATAATTATTTTATTTTGTTGATCCTTTTTGACTTTTTTTTTTGGACTTCGGGATATTTTTGAGATACATTAAGGCACTTTTAATGCTTTTTTCGTTTTTCTTTTACTTTAATGGAAAAGTAGGCTAAAAAATGAAAAATCGAACACTTTAAGGGGGGAAATTTGGAAAAGGGAAGTGCTTTTGATGGGGGCTATATTACCTTGAATTACTGTACCTGCATTAAAATATTGCAATGGTAGTACTACTTCACACTAATAACTTTCTCTTTTCAATGAGCATCCAAGCAACACAATACTTTCTGGATTAGGTACGTTATCAAGTTACCAGAGCCGAACTCATCGCCAAGTTTAGAAAAATTAAGGAACTGCTCATTAATCAATTTTTAAACAACTCGGTTTTTTTTTAAATGTTACTTAAAATATTTTTCATTTTGGAAGAAAGGCAGTCGTCCTCCCTTGACTTGGATACACTTTTGTCAAGCCTATGAATCTTTATGCTAAACAGATCCCCCAGCAGAGGTGGAAAAGCTGTCATTTGCCTTTTCGCAAGTAAAAAGTATAAAATCAAAATTTTTATTAAATAGCTCGATTCATAAAATACAGTAAATTTTGAAATATTGACACACAGCAAAATTACAACGTTTTTACTCTCTTTCAAAGTATTCCAACGTTCTAATGCAAGATTAATGTTTTAGAAGTGTTTCGATTAGTTACAAGTTTTGAATTTTGGATATAACGAGTTATGCAGTTTGCCTACTCATACTATGTAAAGATGAAGTGAGACTTCATTTTGAGTGATTCCAACTCTGAATTAATTACTAATACAGGCTTTGGACTTTTCCAACAAACTCTAAATAAAAAAAAAATAAGAAGTCAAACTTCAAATTACTTTCTTTTCGAACTGCTTTGTAGATTGTAAAAGTCTTCATTCTTCTTGAAATAAAACTTTTCATTATTGTTAGCATAATTCGCTCCATCATTATCAACGTGCCGATCTCCATAATACATCTCCGGTAGACCCTGCTCCTTTCTTGGCATAAAGAAAGTTCCGTCAGGTCTTGGTGTGACGTTGGACAAGGTTCTAGAGCTCTCGTATGCCGAAGACCCTGAAATTCAGAAAGCAGTGTCATTAATCCAGCGAAGGTGAATGATTATTAAAACTCTTCCAGGAAATAAACCCTTCATCGCAAATGTTTTTTTAGTAACCACTAGTAAATAATACGATGTTCTGTGACAAAACATTTAAAATTAGAACGCTCAAAATAACTTTTCTTGTTGCTTTAACTATTTTTTCCCTGATTTTATAAGTTTTATACGCAATTGAAAAAAAAAATTCTCCTATTCTTTCTGCGTTTTCTATAATTGATTTAAACCTTTCACATGCAGGGCACCTTGTCTAGTGGCCAGAGAAGTCTGACCGATATGTAGAGGCCCAAGGGTCGAATCCCAGCTCGGCCATGGATGCACTTTCTTTCTCTTCAATTCTTGTTCTTTCTCTGTGTGTCTTGTGATTCGCTGCCTGCCCTATAAATGAGTCTTATGGCGTGTGTTTTGAGATAAATCGGACTTCCACCTTAATGGTGCTCGTAAAAACGGAAGACGTACCTATTCCACCATAAATCGGACAGATGTAGCTACTCGTACTCAAGTACCCAAGTGGTATAATTAACAACGACAACAACAATAAACTTTCACGCGATACGAATATTACACGTACAGTCTTTTTCAGAAATGGGGATAACACATAGAATTCTTTGGAGCAAAATTTTCGTAAACTCCTAGAGTTTTCACAGTCGTTTAATTTCGTTCAAATGTGTGCGCCATGTGTAACACGCAGGACATCTAAGCAACATTCTACTTCCTAACATGTCCATTTTCCATCTCCTCATTAAATCAAGGCGAAGGAATGTCGTCAGGGGACTGTTTATTTTCACTTAGTTGCGTAATAATTGTAAAATGATTGGAACATAATGAGTTACGATACCACTCAAATTAGACAAAAATCATAGACATAATCTTAATCTATATATATAAAGATGACGGTGTTCGTTTGTCTGTTTGTACGTTTGTAACCGCTGGCCAGAAGCCCCCACAGCACCTACGGACCTGAAACTTGGCTCAAAAATTCGAACGTACCCCGCCCTCGTGCACCTCGAAGCCCAAATTTTTAATTTCGAATTAGTTATTTTTAAATTAATTAATTAGTCTCATTTTTGGTGTATCCGCCATAATTGAGGGGGGAAAACCTCGCCCCACCTCAAAACATTATATATCGTTGGAAAGGGTTTTTTTTTCTGAAAAAGAAAAGTTTTAGCACGTTTCTGTCCGTTAATTAGGACAGGAGATATTAATTAATCAAATTTAGTCAATTTTCAAGGCTTAACTATGTACGCAGTACTGAAATACTATAGGTCCAGATCAGATTCTCTTTTGTCCCTGAAGTTACTTTGTGGTTAAAATTGTGCGTATAGATTTAAGCCTTGAAAATTTATTCAATTTGAATGTTTAATATCTCTTATTTCTTTCTTAATTTTCTGTCTTTTTGATTTATTTGGCGAATTGATTTAAACTTTAACATGACTTTAAGTGGAGTTTAAAAGATGGAGCGCATTTGAACTAAAGGATATAGGGTCATTCCATTTTAAATCAACAAATGGGGTGCGCATCACCATTTTTGATTTCGATGAAAATTTGCATGTGTATTCCTTTTACTTCCCAGAGCTCAAAATAGTGTTCGTTTTATTTTTAAAAAAATTACCCTTTGATATATAGGCCATTTTTGTTGTTGGCAACAGCGAAAATCGGGCGTTTTGATGCTTTGTCTTATGAACTATAACTTTTTTTCTATCAAAGATTTTGAGCTCAAACATAGCTCATTGGAAAGCTAAGAAAAAGATCTTTTTATATATGCTATCAATAAATTTCAGATTTTACAAAAATATGTATTTTTTCAAGGTCAAAGTTCACGACAAAAATGATATTTTTTACTACTTTCGAACATTAAAAAACCCATGAAGGAATCAAAGTAACAAGCCGATTTTTTCATCATATATTCATAGTCATGGTTACTTACTGTATAAAAAAAATTGGCTTGTTACTCCACCCCCTTTATGAGATATGCCCCCCCAAAGTTGTAAATTTTTTAAAAAATCCCATTTTCAACGCTAAAAAAATGCATGTGGGGGGCAAGATAAAAAAATTTTTATATATGGTATTTTAAGTACTTTTTACCAGCTTTCTAACAAAACAAAAGTTGCTGTGTTATTCAAAGGCGTTTGGCAGATATAAGGGACTGAACTTTCAAAAAATTGCACAAAAACAACACGATTATTTTCATTTTTTAAATATTTTTTTTTATTTAAATGTAATTATATACCTTATTCTTTGCCTTAAATGCTAAAAAAAGACTAAGAAGAGCAATGAAGAAACATATTTAAAGTTTAATAAGATAATTTAATATTTTTAGCACCTGGGAATATAGAATACCACTAAACTTGTCTGATTTTTAAACATCTGATTGCTACCCACAACAGGACTGAGCATTTCTCAACTTGTCCAGGTTTGTTCATACCATGTGGTCATCCTTGTTCTGGCTTGCTCTCACATGTGTATCTTAGTTGTCTCTCAAATTCTGAAAGAAGTAGGTTGTTGAGCTAGTGTTTCTGCTGTAAAATCTTGTGAAGCTGATGTGATTTCTTTTCATTTCAAGTTCATTCATATTCACAGAATGTTTTGTTAAAGGTAAAAGAAGAAATTCTTTAGAATCCTTAAATATAAATTTAAATTTGTCTTTCTACATGTAAACTGTGAATAAGTTATGGATAACCCTAAATGCTCCATAGGAGTTTTTGAGAATGATGATTGTAATATTTTAAGTTACAGTAGGCAGTCTACTGTAAATAGTATTTCTGAGTACAGTGATGATGATAAAACTTTACTGCACCTGAGAACTAGGTGTAAAACTATTGAAACTGTTTGTACCTACCAGCTAGAAGTTCCATAAAGGTGGCAAAACTTGGCAAGAAATTTTTTTGCATGGTAGGTACAAACAGTTTCAATAGTTTTACACCCAGTACTCAGGTGCAGTAAAGTTTTATCATCATCACTGTACTCAGAAATACTATTTACAGTAGACTGCCTACTGTAACTTAAAATATCACAATCATCATTCTCAAAAACTCCTATGGAGCATTTAGGGTTATCCATAACTTATTCACAGTTTACATGTAGAAAGACAAATTTAAATTTATTTTTAAGGATTCTAAAGAATTTCTTCTTTTACCTTTAACAAAACATTCTGTGAATATGAATGAACTTGAAATGAAAACAAATCACATCAGCTTCACAAGATTTTACAGCAGAAACACTAGCTCAACAACCTACTTCTTTCAGAATTTGAAAGACAACTAAGATACACATGTGAGAGCAAGCCAGAACAAGGATGACCACATGGTATGAACAAACCTGGACAAGTTGAAAAATGCTCAGTCCTGTTGTAGGTAGCAATCAGATGTTTAAAAATCAGACAAGTTTAGTGGTATTCTATATTCCCAGGTGTTAAAAATATTAAATTATCTTATTAAACTTTAAATATGTTTCTTCATTGCTCTTCTTAGTCTTTTTTAGCCTACTTTCCCGTTAAAAATAAAAGAGACGAAAAAAGCATTAAAATTGGCTTAATGCATCTAAAAAATGTCGCCAAGTCCAAAAAATATCGCCAAGTCCAAAAAATATCGCCAAGCCCAAAAAATATCGCCAAGTAAAAAAAAAGTCAAAAAGAAACAAAAAAATGAAATAAATATCGAAAAATTAAAAATTTGAAAGTAGGGTATTGAGATGGGGAATTTGTGTGTCTGTCTGTCGGTCGGTCGGTCGGTCTGTCTGTCCCCCCCTAATAACTTTTGAATGAACATTCCGATTTGGACAAACTTTTTTTTGTTGGAAAGATCTCGGCGAGTACAGCTCATTCCCATATTTGATTTTTTGATTTGAACAATTTTTGGTTCAACTTTGAGCCGTTCAAATAACCGGTCCCGCGATACTAACTTTTTAATGAACAGTCCGATTTGAACAAACTTTTTTTTGTTGGAAAGAACTTTTCAAGGATACTTCATTCCCGTATTTACATTTCCGATTTGAACAATTTTTCGTTCAACATTGAACCGCTCAAGCAAGCTGTCACCCCTAATAACTTTTGAGTAAACAGTCCGAAAAAAAAATGACTAACTGTGCAGACGATTTTTTGTTTATTTATTCATTTGTTTTATTGAATTTATTATTATTATTATTATTTTTGGCAGACGATTTTTTTTTGTAACAAAAATGTTTCATTCACGAGGGCATTTTATTCTTTATTTATATTTAACAACTGGCAACGGATTAAAAGTGAAATTCGAGACATTTTATCAACGGACGAGTTTTTTTTTCTTTTTTTTTCTTTATTTTTTTTCTTTCTTTGATAAAATGTGTTTTGATGTACTTTGTACTTTTAATTATTTTTTTTGAAAACAATTGAGGAATTTTTCTACGGAAGAACTGTAACAGTTACATTCTTTAAAAGGTGCGACAAAGCTTTATTTATTCATTTATTTACTTTTTATGTGTCTATTTCATCTGATGAGAGGGGTATATTTTGCTTTTAGAAATCAGCTTCAAGTGCTAAAAAGGTATGTTTGACATAATTTTTAGTCTGAGATAATCAAGAGACTAATGATCAGATGCTAGAATGCCGATGTCGATGTACGGGAAAGTAGGCTCGTTTAGTTCTTGACAGAACTTCTTGTTTAGCATTTAAGGCAAAGAATAAGGTATATAATTACATTTAAATAAAGAAAAAGATTTTAAAAAATGAAAATAATCGTGTTGTTTTTGTACAATTTTTTGAAAGTTCAGTCCTTTATATCTACCAAACGCCTTTGAATAACAAAGCAACTTTTGTTTTATTAGAAAACTGGTAAAAAGTACTTAAAATACCACAAATGAAAAAATTTTTATCTTGCCCCCCACATGCATTTTTTTAGCGTTGAAAATTGGATTTTTTAAAAAATTTACAACTTTGGGGGGGCATATCTCATAAAGGGGGTGGAGTAACAAGCCAATTTTTTTTATACAGTAAGTAACCATGACTATGAATATATGATGAAAAAATCGGTTTGTTACTTTGAACCCTTCATGGGTTTTTTAATGTTCGAAAGTAGTAAAAAATGTCATTTTCGTCGTGAACTTTGACCTTGAAAAAATAAATATTTTTTAAATATCTGAAATTTATTGATAGCATATCTAAAAAGATCTTTTTCTTAGCTTTCCAATGAGCTATATTTGAGCTCAAAATCTTTGATAGAAAAAAAGTTATAGTTCATAAGACAAAGCATCAAAACGCCCGATTTTCGCTGTTGCCAACAACAAAAATGGCCTATATATCAAAGGGTAAATTTTTTAAAAATAAAATGACCACCATTTTGAGCTCTGGGATGTAAAAGGAATACACATGCATATTTTTATCAAAATCAAAAATGGTGATGCAACAACTTTTTTGAAAATTTGTTGATTTAAAATGGAATGACCCTATAATAATTTTAGTTCAGACGGGTGGGAGGGAATTTAAATTTATTCAGTTGAATTCCTCAAAATTTGGTGTTGCCAAAAATGTCAGAATGGAACTATTATTGTTAAAAAATTAGCGATGGCTATCAGCTACTCTTCGTATTTGGCGTGGTAAAAGTTTGGCAACAATAGGGATATTTACCAAACCTCCCAGCCAGTGAAACACTTCTTTCTCCAAATTAAAGAAAAAGAAAACGCTCAGTGAAGGAACAGTAGTTGTTTGCAGTTTAAAAAGTATTTTATTGCATGTTTAAAACATGTATATAATGTCGCCAAACCTAAATTTTTAATAGTTCCATTCTGACATTTTCGGTAACACCGCTATGAAGTTACTCTTCGTATTTGGCGTCGTAAAGTTTGGCAACAATCTGGAAATTTACCAAACCTCCCAGCCAGGGAAATCTTGCTTATTTGAGGGTTACTGTTATAGA
>JAXGGA010017841.1:0-23350 GCA_038373865.1 Uloborus plumipes | reverse complement strand
TTTTTTAATTTTATATCCAATTAACATTACTAACAATGTGTTAATAATGTTATTGACAACAATATGAAAATTGGTTCCAAGAAATTTGATAAAATATTAAAATAATTTTATGAAAACTAGGAAAGTGGAAAACGAAATCTTCTCTCAGAAATAAATTACTAACTACTTCTAAACTTGAAATTGTGTAAAAGAGAAAAAACAGTGATGGTAAAATTGGCAGTAGAAAAACAATCATTCTTATCATTAATAGGCTCAGCCGATTAATCTACCGATTATCAATAGCCGATTGATCGTCATTCGGAAATCGGCCAATTTGCTAATCGGTGCACCCCTAATGCTGCTTATCATGAATTTAATTTATATTTAGTTTTCAAAAACTTTCAGTTCAAACCTAAATTAGAATCTAAAAACAATGAAATTTAACTCAAATAGGGTTTTCTCAGGACTATCATCAGTTATATTCCTTTTCATTTACCCTAAAAATAACATAATAATGACTTACAAAAATCACTCATGACTGCTTAAATTTTCTATACAAATTTTTTCCGCTGAGCCATAAACCTCGCGGCTGCATCAAAAAAAACTAAGTAGTCATATTTCAAGACCTCGTTATTTGTAACAATAAACAGATTTATTTTCTAATCAGCTTACCTAAAGTCCTAAGAAGAATTTTCATATTTTCGGGAGCTCTAGGGAAGCCTAAAATATATCATCTTTGAACATCGTTTTCGGAGTTTTAAGTAAAACTGTTCACGAAAGCAAGCCATAAATTGTGTGTCAAACAAGAACAGCTATTTTTTTGTCCTTATTTTATTCTCCTTTCTTGCTAAATCTAATAGAAACACACTTTTTAAAACTATCTGGTAGCTTATATATTTCGTTTGTGTTGTTAAATTTCAGGAAGGGGTTATTCACAAATAACGTCACGATTCGAGAATGGGGACTGTTCGTGAAATTGGGATCGTTTGTTACAAGGAAGATGAGAGGGTAACAGGAAGGGTGACACCACACATTGTGTTGGAAATAAAAACATTTTAATATCATTACGCTTATGCAGAGGCGGCAGTTCAACATTTCATTTAAAGGGGCAAGATTCTTATATATGGAGTGCCTCGGTAAGAAATAAAATATTGTAACGAGTCCGTAGCACCTTCAACTTTCTTCAAATGAGCATTCCAATCTTGAGGAAGTAACTATAAATTTATTTACAAGTATTTACACTATTTACAATAAGAGCAGAAAACAATTGCTAAACATCAGCAATTAGGCAACAAACAGTACACTGTACTCTCAACAGCAACTCAGCACCACGTATCTAACGTGAACAGTAATTAAGCAATTACAAAAGCAAAACAACCATTCGCCCAAGCGAACGAAAAACGAGCATCTCAGAAATCCAATCTGAGAAAAACTGACTGACTTGTGTTCAAGGCCAGCTATTTATACACGGAAAGAAATTCCACACTTTCTAGAAAATCTGGAATATTCTGTTTCATTCATAACTTTAACAATTCCATTCAGAAATTCTAGCTAGAAAAAAAAGAAAAAAAACACTCCGAGCGAAAATGTCTTCACGCTTATTAAAGTTAGGGCAAGTGTAAAAACTACAAAGTGTTACAGGGCCGGTATACAAGTGATAAAAGTGATATCTTCAGATACTTTTGCAACATGACGTCAGATAAAACCAAAACTAATGAAAATGATGCAAGGCAGGAAAAACAACAACTATTTACAAGATTTGTAACATTGCCCCCTTCCCAAGGACTGCACGTCCCGGGCAGTACAATCCCCAGAAAGGAAGCAAGGGAAAATTTACAGATGCACACATTACATGATGACCAATCATAAACATGATAAACAATAACAATGAGAACATGAAAGAAATAATAACATTGATAAAGTAATATTACAAACAATTAAAGGCAAAAGTTATTTACAAAATTTACAAACAAATTACCATGGTAGCTTTAGATTTACTTTACGAACTATGGCCATAGTATGGGGCTAGCCGATCATAATGGACAACCCTAGGTTTTGAATGTGATGACTTCTGGATCCTCACTACGACGTCGTTCAGCCGGTGAAGGACTGTGTAGGGTCCATCCCAATGCGACTGCAATTTGGGTGACAGACCTTTACGTCGGATGGGATTCCATAGCCACACCTTGTCACCTTCTTGAAAGTCATGGCCAGTGGACCTTGTGTCGTATCGGGTCTTCATTTTCTCCGTCGCGATGTTGATTCGCTCCCGTGCGAAGTGATGAACGTCCTCCAACCGGGCCTGGAGATCCTGGACGTACTCCTCAGGCGATGAAGGCGCATCTGGAGGGAGACCGAAGACGAGATCACAAGGTAGCCGAAGCTCTCGGCCGAAGAGCATCTGTGATGGGGAATATCCGGTGGTCTCGTGGACAGCACTGCGGTAGGCCAGCAGGAACAGAGGAAGTTTCTTGTCCCAATCCTGTTGATTTTTGGAGACCATAAGCGAGAGATTATTAAGGATTGTCCTGTTGAATCTCTCCACCATGCCGTCCGATTGTGGGTGTAGTGGTGTCGTTCGAGTTTTCTCAATTTTGAGGATTTCACATAGGCCCTTAAACACAGCAGAGATGAAGTTTCTCCCTGATCGGAATGGATCTGCAAAGGTGTCCCATATCTCGAGATCCAATGCTGGACTAGAGTCTCTGCTACAGTGGTAGCTTCTTGATCCGGAATGGAATATGCTTCGGGCCATTTGGTGAAATAGTCAATGGAAACGAGGATGTATTTGTTCCCATCAGTAGTTTTCGGTAGAGGACCAAGAATGTCGATCCCGATTCGTTCGAAAGGAGCTTCTACGTTGTAAAGATGTAGCTTCCCGCGGCTTCTTCACTTCGGTCCTTTACGGGCAGCACAGGCGTCACAAGAATGACACCACTTCTCCACGTCATCCTTCGCCTTGCTCCAGAAGAAGCGCTCTCGAACCTTGTGGAGGGTTTTCAGGATACCAAAGTGTCCTCCAGTCAGACTACTGTGCAACTCCTTTAGAACGTCTGGAATTCTTGATCTGGGAAGGAGTAACTGCCATTTGAATGCTTTACCATCGTCAGATTCCCATTTCCGATACAGGACGCCATTTCGCAGCTGGAGAGAGTTCCATAGAGCACAGTATCTTTTCGTTGCAGGACTGTAGATAGAAATGTCTTGCCAACTAGGTCGCCGACTGTCTTTCTCCATTAACTCTATGATATTCTTTAGGTCTGGGTCTTCAAGCTGATCTTTTCTAACTTGGTCGTCACTCCATTGATCAGGATCTGAAGATGGTGATGTAGCAGTAACTTGACAGGCAGTAGGGATTGTCGTCCCGTACTGTTTCTCTATTCGGGAGCAATAATGGCAGTTCTAGGAACAAGGTCTTCTTGATAATGCGTCAGCATTACCGTGTGACAAACCTTTTCGGTGCTTAATCTCGATGTCATATTCCTGGAGCCGCTGTATCCACCTGGCTACCTGGCCCTCTGGATTCTTGAAATTCAAAAGCCAAGTTAAAGAGGCATGATCAGTCCGGAGCAGGAATTTACGGCCGTAGAGGTAATGATGGAAATGTTCTACAGCTTTAACTATGGCGAGCAATTCCTTTCTCGTGACACAATAATTTCGCTCCGACTTGGATAAGCATTTGCTCCAGTAGGCGATGACATGTTCGTTACCGTCTATTTCTTGAGATAAAACAGCTCCAACGCTCTCGTGGCTCGCATCAGTGTCAAGTATGAAGGATTTTCCTGGCTGAGGATAAGAGAGGATAGGCGCTGATGTTAAAGCCTCCTTCAGTTGTAGAAATGCATCCTCGCATTCTTTGGACCATTCAAATTTTTGTTTGCTTTCCGTCAGCTTATGCAAAGGTCGTGCAATGTTGGAAAAACCCTTCACAAACTTCCTGTAGTACGTGCAGAGCCCCAGGAAACTTCGCAGCTGATGGACATTTTCGGGGCGGCTCCAATTCTTGACTGCGGATACCTTATCTGGATCTGTTCGTACGCCCTCGGAGGAGATAATGTGACCAAGGTAGTTCACCTCACGGCGGAACAAATTACATTTGGACGGGCTCAACTTCAGGTTGGCTTCCTTAAGCTTTTGCAGCACCTTCCTAAGATTAGTCAAATGTTCCTCAAAACTGCGTCCTATGATGATGATGTCGTCCAAGTAGACAAGACAGGATTCATAAGAGAGTCCTCTTAACACTGATTCCATAAGACGCTCGAACGTGGCTGGTGCATTGCAGAGGCCGAAGGGCATCACTTTAAACTGCCACAAGCCTTGTCCGGTTGTAAACGCCGTCTTCTCTCTGTCGTCGGGGTGTATCTCCACCTGCCAGTAGCCGCTCTTCAAATCCAGGGTCGAAAACCACTTGTGTCCGGAAAGGGTGTCCAGTGTGTCATCGATCCGTGGAAGAGGGTAACTGTCCTTCTTGGTGATGTCGTTCAGGCGTCGGTAATCAACACAAAATCTGGTGGAGCCGTCTTTCTTTCGGACCAAGACGATAGGGGATGCCCAAGGACTGGATGAGGGTTCGATGACGTCATTCTCCTGCATCTCTTTTACGAGGATCTCAACCTCTTCCTTCTTGGCGAACGGTAGTCGTCTTGGATGCTGCTTGATAGGGGGATGATCTCCAGTGTCGATCCTATGCTGAGCTAAACTCGTGCGACCAACATCTTCGGGTGTAGATGAAAACACCTGCTTGAAGTCGTCCACCAATTTTTCCGCAGCGTATCTTTGATCCTTCGATAATGCTGCACTCCCAATTAATTTCGAAGTCAAGGATTCGGAAGACACAGTCTCGGAGGAATCAATTCTTCTGATGATGCAGTTTACGGGAGTACAAGTTGCCAACACTTCTCCTTTCTTGATATTCCTCGGTCTTTCACTTACATTGGCGACTCTCACAGGAACTGCATTCCTTGAAAGGTCCACAAGCGTAGATGCCACTAGTACTCCTTTGGGGCTATTACTCTGGTTAGGATATTCAATTAGGCCGAATTTAAAGCTGTTGTTTTCCTTGATGGAGCCAGGTATTAGTATTTCTGATCTTGGGGGAATCACTAAATCTGTTTGGGCTATTATTTGATGAGCGGATTTTAAGTTATTTTCAGCGTTGCAAATTGCTATGTCTTCCCTCATCGAGTGCAGCTCATTATTTTTAAAGTCGATAGAAAAATCAAATGTTTTCAAAAAGTCCAGTCCGAGAATGAAGGGATCTGTAATGTCAGCGACGAATGCCGTGTGATGGTAAGTGGCGCTTCCGAACATTATTTCTAAGTTCACTTTTCCTTCAATCTCGATTTTGTCACCTGTCACAGTCTGAAGAGTAACGCAGGGCGGCGTCCATAAGATCTTGAGTCCAAATTGACGAGCCACATCAGTCTTAATAATGGTAACGTTGGCTCCTGTGTCCACAATCATTTCGCAGGGAAACCCATTCACATAAGCGTAAATGAAGAGTCCGTTGCAGCCGCCACTTCTTGAAGAAATCTGGAAAACTTTAGGATGGGGCTCATTCCAATTTGGCGACCTCCGCCCCGCGAGATTGCCATAGCTTAGTTTTCCTGAGCTGGAGAGGAAGAGGTACCCTTCCCTCTTGTTTCTTGGCGGGCTTCGCAGTTCCTTCGTACGTGGCCCTCACCGCCACATTTCCAGCACTTCAGTGGTTGTCCACTTTGGTCTTTGCGAGTCTTCTTCAGGGTCCCCGACATCTCTTTGATTTGTCGCTCAATGTCCGAGAGACGAGTTGAGTTCGAACCCTGGGCACTCACTTCCAAGCCCCTGATAGAATGGCGATCCTTGCGGGATATTTGCTGTGCAGCCTCGAACTTCATTGCGTAGACTAGACCGGATTTAAGATCTTTGATGTCCGCCATCCGGAGAGCCGTCTGGACTTCTGGACTTCGCACTCCGTCTATGAAGTAGTTCAGGGCCAGGTTATCGCGAACACCCGAAGGACAGTCCGAGAAGGCGAGATGGGAAAGCCTCTCAACGTCTGCTGCAAACACTTGCAAAGTCTCTCCATCCCTCTGGAGTCGGGATTTCAGCTGGAGTCGGCTGAATTCTTTTTGGCATACTTCGCCAAAGCGAAGCTCCAAGGCCGATGATAAGGCTTCGAAGTCACAGAGCTTGTCCTCTGGGAAGGTCTGTAGTATTTCAGCTGCATCCCCTCTCAGCGAGGCTGCAAGTTGACAGGCTTTCGTGGAAGAGTCCCAAGAGTTTGCTTCTGCAACGATGAGGAACTGCTTCTTGTAAATATTCCACGAGGTTTTCCCGTCAAACGTGGCCAGTTTGATGGATGGACGAGAAGTTCCAGCTGCAGCTACACAGTCACTTGAGTTGTTGCAGGATGCTGATAACTTCGATTCAAGTTCTTTAATTTTCTTTTCCATATGGTTTTCTACTGTGGTGATTCGGTTCTCAACGCTATCAACTTTTTCTTCTAGAACCTCCACTTTATTTTCTATATTGGTAAATTTACTTTCCACCAAACTTTTCATTGACGTTAGATCGCTTTTAATTTCTTCTTGATTAGCAGCGAGATCATTTTTTAATTGTTCTTGATTTGTAGCCAGAGTCGCCATATCATTCTTGATTTCTTCTTGACTTGAAGTTATGCTAGCGGTTAAATCATTTTTTAATTGTTCTTGATTCGCAGTCATGTCACTTTTAACAGCGTTGATCGCATCAAGGAGTTTTGCTAGTTGTTCCTCCATTGCTCGAGTAATCACCATAAAATTCTGAAGTCAAAAAGTCCTCAGGAAGAAAAGTCCAAGTTCACAGATAATTCCAAGAAAGTCCTTGAAGATGCCCCACGTTGGGCGCCAAAATTGTAACGAGTCCGTAGCACCTTCAACTTTCTTCAAATGAGCATTCCAATCTTGAGGAAGTAACTATAAATTTATTTACAAGTATTTACACTATTTACAATAAGAGCAGAAAACAATTGCTAAACATCAGCAATTAGGCAACAAACAGTACACTGTACTCTCAACAGCAACTCAGCACCACGTATCTAACGTGAACAGTAATTAAGCAATTACAAAAGCAAAACAACCATCCGCCCAAGCGAACGAAAACGAGCATCTCAGAAAACCCATCTGAGAAAAACTCAACTGACTTGTGTTCAAGGCCAGCTTTTTATACTCTGAAGGACATTTCTACTACGTTCTAGAAATATCTGGAGTATTCTGTTTATTCATAAATTTTGAACAATTCCATTGAGAAAGTTCTAGCGATAAAAAGAAAAAGAAAAAAAAAGAAAACACTCCGAGCGAAAAATGTCTTCACGCTTATTAAATGCAGGGCAAGTGTAAAAACTACAAAACGTTACAGGGCCGGTATACAAGTGATAAAAGTGATATCTTCAGATACTTTTGCAACATGACGTCAGATAAAACCAAAACTAATGAAAATGATGCAAGGCAGGAAAAACAACAACTATTTACAAGATTTGTAACAATATATATTCGCTAAAGAAAAAGGTCTTAAAATGGATTTAACATTAGGAAAAAATATATTTGTAAAAACAATTTAAATTTTCATGACTAGAGTTTTAAATTATTTTGTAATAAGCTATCACACACACAAAATGTCTATGCTAGAAATCAGTTTTCAACTTGTAGTCAAGCTTTAATATACAGTGTTTGGAGTAAGAACAAGAGGAGGAGGGAAAATTCTGTTTTTCATCAATGCCCAGTGTTTTGTGCTATTTCCTAATGATGAAATTTTTTCCTTGTCCAGCTGTGCTTATGTTAGAATTATAAAAAACACATTTTTTCCGATTCCTTCCTTTTTAAAATAATCTCTAGTTTCGTTAGCTTTTATTGAAAATAACAAACGTTTTTAATTTCCTTTCACAAGTGATCACTTATTTGTAATATACATAAATTGAATTTATCTATATTTGAATTTATCATTCTAAAGAGAAACATTGGGGGGGGGGATGTTCGCCCCCTCTTGCATCCCTTATTTGCTGCCCCATCTCTTATGTGATATAGCTTGACATGTGACAAGGAGAGAGGTTTGAAGAAGAGAAACATTTTGTGACTAGGGGGACTAGGATGTCGAATTTTTTTTTAAGTGTGACATTATGTATGTGTAGTCTACACTGCTCAAAACAATTAGGGGAGCACATAACAAAATTACGCAAAAATGTATGTCAATAAGAAACATAAAATGAATCGTCCATAATTTAAAGCCTATCAGGAAACGGAAGAAGAAAACATTATGTGCAAATTAAAGTTGATGACGCCAAAAGCCAGAAAAAGCAGATAAGTGCAGAAATCGAGATGTTGCAGACATGTCCGTTTTATTACCGCATCTATGGAATTCGATTACGCAGTAGTTTTTTTACATTTTTTTGGAGACAAGGTTACTTGAGAATGTCTCAACAACGTGATTTACCGGAATCCATGCCATGGTGTGTTATAGGCAGGTTGGAATCCGGGCAAACACAACGTAGTGTCGCGGATGATGTTGGAGTCGTCAGAAGTCTTGCAATGCTATGGTATCGATTCCAAGAAACAGGAAATGTTAGACGTCGATCAGGGCAAGGTCGGCAACGTGCCACTACAGCAACTGATGACCGGTATATACGGTTAACAGCCCGTCGAAACAGAATAGAGAATGCTACGCATCTAGAAAAACAGTTTCTCTTAGCAATAGGACGTTATGCGTCCAGCCTATCAGTACGTAATCGGCTTCATGAGGAAGGGCTCTATGCACGTAAGTCAATGGTCTGCGTTTCGTTGAACCCACGCCTTCGTGTGGCCCAAAGAAGATGAGCTGCTGAACATCGAGATTAGGAGCAACATGATTGGAGTCGACTGCTGTTTACAAACGAGTCTCAATTCAGTCTGGAGAGTAACACTGGACGTGTTCTGGTATGGAGGGACAGGGGCACTCGAAATAACCCCGCATTCGTTCGTGAAAAGTCACAACACAGACGAGCTGGTCGAATGGTGTGGAGTGGAATCAGCATAGGCGGCATACGGTCCCGCATATCATTTGGAAGGGCACTTTGACTGGCCGAAAGTATGCAGACGAGATACTGAGACCTCATGTCATCCTTACGCTGGAGCTATTGGAGATTCCTTTGTTTTGCAAGACGATATTGCTTGACTGCAGAGAGCTCGTCTGGTGGAGAACATGCTTGAAGCTGAAAAAATACAGCGTATGAAATTGCCAGCATGCTCTACTGATCTGAATCAAATCAATCATGTTTTGGGACATGCTCGAACGATGCATTGATGCTCGACCAAGTTCGGCTTTTACAGTTCGAGATTTTGAGATTGCACTTCTGGAAGAGTGGAACAGTATTCCCCAAAGTCAGATCGATAACCTTATCGCATCCATGCCAAACAGATGGGCAGTAGTCTTAACTGTTCAAGGAGACCACACGCCTTATTAAAACTCATGCATCATGTCTAAACGGTACCTTTTTTTTTATCTTTTACGTGTAACCAAATTGTTGCTCTAAATCACCTTTTCATGCTTTTTCCACATTTTCAAAGAATTAAAGATTAATTCCAAAGTTTTTAGGTCTTTTTTTCTGTATTGTGCATTGATACGCGTGTACTCTCAATTGTATGCCAATCCGTGGCTGTCTTGACGGTTTTATCCACTTTTTTGCTTGCTCCCCTAATTGTTTTGAGCAGTGTATAAGTCGTCAATTGTATCACAAATTGAGAAGTCGTGTTTCTTAAATGTCCCACTTTTTTTCTTTTCCTGTTGAATCTAATCTTGTATCAGGTACACTGTAAAAAATGAATGTTGTTTTTACAGCATAAAACAGCTAATTTTATAGTAAACTATAAAAATTGCATTGTTATAAACTGTAAAATTCCTACTTTTACAGTACTTGACTATAAAATTGCTAATTTTACAGTGATAAACTATAAAATTGTTAATTATTGCAGTGCATTTTACAGTTTTAAACTGGAAACTCTGCTGCCAGTATTATACTACTGTCTTTACAGTATAATGCAGCTAAATTTTACTGTAATCAGCTGTAAAACTGCTAACTTTACAGTAATAAACTATAAAATTGCTAGTTTTACGGTTTATTACTGTGCATTTTACAGTTTTAAATTGGATTCTCAGCTGCCAATATTATACTGTAAAAACAACAGTTCATTTTTTTGCAGTGTAGCTTATACATTTTCACCAAGGGCGGATCCAGAAATGTTCCAAGGGAGGGGCGATTGATTTTTTTTTCTGCATTCCTCCCTTTTTTTTACCACATATCCTGGTTAACACACGTTTATTACAAATATTTCGGTCTTCAATTTCGAAAAAATTCCAGATCAGAGCCCCGAATCCCAACCACTTCTTATAGTATCATCGAAGACCATCTAAAATTGCTTTTTTTGAACTTCATAGTCGAAAAATGTTTGAAAAGAGTCCCTCAAGGGAGGGGCGATCGCCCCCATCGCCCCTCCCTTGTATCCGCCCTTGATTTTCACTATGGTGTTAAATATGGAAAGAGTCACCCACGAATAATGTCACTAAGGGGAAGGAGGTTTCCTCAAACTGTGTGACAGTTTGTAACAAATACGAGGGAGCGGGTAACAGCGAAGTGTCAACCACAAACTGCAAGAAGCAAGCTGTTGTTTTCACAGTATAATACTGGCAGCAGAGGTTGCAGTTTAAAACTGTAAAGCTAGCTATTTTACAGTTTATCACTGTAAAACTAGCAACTTTACAGTTTATTACTGTAAAATTAGCAATATTACCATAAAATTAGCTGTATAATACTATAAAAACAACAGTATAATACTGGCAGCAGAGGTTTCAGTTTAAAACTGTAAATTGCATAGTAATAAACTGTGAAACTAGCAATTTTACAGTTTATTACTGTAAAAGTACTGTAAAATAATCTGTAATTTACTGTAAAAACATCTATTTTGTACAGTGCACATTCTGTTTGAAATAAAATTATTTCTTAGCCCCGAAGCTACAAAAAAAGGAGGTTATAAGTTTGAGCCGTCTGTGTATGTGCGTATCTGTGTATCTGTCTGTGACAACGGATGAACCGATTTTGTGAACTCTTTTTCGTTCGAAAGAAGGGTTGATGGAGAAGGTTAGTAGCTAGGTCTTGTTAATTTAACATTAACGCAAACGAACGATTTTAGTATAAGGCTTTTTAAAGGATTTCAAATTTTTCCTCTTGATTAAGGTAGGAGGTAAGGTGAAAGTAACCCTTGTTGAAAAGTAGGAAGTGGAGTCGAATATTTTGGAAATACAGTTTTACATTGTTTATGGATAGCTCCTTAAGCCATTAATTGTGTCACGAACAAGAACTTTTATGTCTTCATGCTCCTATTTTATATTCCTTTCTCGTTAAATCCACACTAAAAAATGAATGCTGTTTTTACAGCGAATTTAATGGTAATAAATTTAAAATTGCTAATTTTACAGTAATAAAATAAATTTCTGGTTTTACAGTGCTAAACTGTGATATTGCTAATTTTACAGTAATAAACTGTAAAATTGCTAATTTTACAGTTCATTTCCGTGCATTTTACAGTTTTAAACTGGAACCTCTGCTGCCATTATTATACTATTGGTTTTACAGTATAATACAGATAAATTTTACCGCAATAAGCTGTAAAATTGCTAACTTTACAGTAAGAAACTGTAAAATTCCTAGTTTTACTGTTTATTACTGTGCATTTTACAGTTTTAAATTGGAACCTCAGCTGCCAGTATTATATTATTGGGTTTACAGTATAATACAGCTAAATTTTACCGCAATAAACTGTAAAATTGCTAACTTTATAGTAAGAAACTAAAATTCCTAGTTTTACAGTTTATTATTGTGCATTATACAGCTTTAAATTGTAACCTCAGCTGCCAGAATTATACTGTAAAAACAATAGTTCATTTTTTGCAGTGCAATAGTTATACACCTTGTAAAACTCTCTGGTAATTTAGATCGTTTGATTGTGTTAATATACTTCAAGTTGAACTGCTGAGTCTTCTAAATAGGACAAAAAAAAACCGCTTTATTTAAAAAACAGGAGATTTGTCAATTTAGTAAACTGGCTATCTAAAAGAAGCCTTTCCTTTTACTTTTGTCATTATTAAGATATTCTTCCCCTTTCTTTAACGCTTCAAAAGATTCTGGGGGGAGCTGGCTTTCGTAAAAGGATCGCCGAAGTGTATGAGCTGATCAATATGGCTCTTCCTTCTGAGGGCTGAAAAGGATACGCGCAGACAGTTTTTTATTCCCTCCATTTTATTCCCTTCCCATATCTCCGGCTCATATTTTTCTCGAGAATTGGTGCAAGCTTTAGTCAAAGAGTGCACTGGGCCATTGCATCCTCACACCAACACGTTGTCCATCGATCCAAACTGATGGGAACTTTTTTTTTCTTGAGGATAAAAAAAGGACTGTGCTTGCAGTTTAACTTCCTCCAGTTGGAACTTCATCTTCGTTTTCTTCTTCTTTCAGCGTGGCTTTCAGGAAGACTAAATCTTGGATGAAGATTTTTTTTTTTCGGGGCTCGAAATGTTTTTTACGTTCTCAGAAAGTTTCTTGGCAGTAGAGTTACATTTTAATAAGAAGTATTTCTCTTAGACTATTTTGTAAGAATTATTTGAGCTTTCGTATAAAAACCTGAGAATTGCTTAAAATGAGCGCAATTATTATTTTCATCCGTAAATTCATTTATTTTTTTTTTATATGAATGACAAAAGAAACTGTAAGTGGTCTTTAAAGATGGAAAATAAAATGTTTTAAAAAGCAAAAAGACACATTTTGAAGTTTTAATTTTTAAAATAAATTTAGCAAGGTGTTTTGTAAAATCATACGTTATGAAGCTTCCAAACGCATATAATTATTTCCTTTCGAGTTTATGTCTTAAACTTCTGTAGCTTAAACTTCGTTAATAAGTATAAAAACGAAAAATTGTCGTATTATCATTAAAAATTGTATCGAGTAGAAAAAGTTTCACAATTCAGATGTACGATATCTCAGATAACAGAAGTTTTTCTATCAAAACGTTTATGGATTCGGTGAACATTTGTTCTATTATCCGAATAAGATAGAATTTAGATAAAAAGGAATTAAAAAATTTGAATTTAAAGAGATTCAGACAAAAAAAAACAAGAAGTTCTGTCAAGAACCAAATGACCCTACTTTCCCGTTTAGCAAAATCAACATTCTAGCAGCTGATCTATATTCTTATAATTGAAGGGCTTGAGAGATGAAGAGGTTATATGACAAAACCGAAATTGCGAGTAAATAAAGTTCAAATTTCTATTGTTGCAGTTGTTGCAGATTTTTTGCTTTCTGGTTTTGTCGGTAGTGATTGTATGAAGTTAGTCTATTGACATCTACTTTTTGATGTACCAAGTTTTATTTGCTTACTTGTATCCATTGCCTACCATTGTCCAGAGTGTATTTTTTAACCCATTTATGCCCAAGTTTTTTTTAACAATTTTTTTCAATTTTTGTCTGCTTAAAACTCTTACTTAGGATAATTTACATACATTTTAGGCTTAAAATAGTTCGCTGTTGCCATATTTATTAAGTTATTTAACGTCCTGTTTATGGGATTTTTTGAAGATATGTGAGCAAAATACGACCTCAGTTGACTTTACTTTTGAAAAGTAACATTACAGAAGGTATCTCTGATCAATTTTAAGCAAATCATTTTAAAATAGTTTAATTTTATGAAAAATAAGTTCGCAAAAAAAACTTACCCTTCTGTGGCTACCCATGCCGGATCGTTGCTTGACTGATTTGTCTGAAAATAGCTGTCAATAATTAAACTCTGATGTCTAACTAGTGGTTCTATCTGGTTTTCTCAAGAAGAAGGACTATTTAACTTGTGAAAAACAGCTTTAGTAAAATGATATACCCATTACAGGTTTTTGTTTGCAGTAACTAACAAGCGTCCCGTTTTTAGGCTACTGGGCTTAAATGGGTTAAAAATTTAACATAGCCCTTTCATCCCGCAAACTCTTCAACTATCGAAGAATACAAATGTTTATCAAGCATATATTTTTATCGTTTAATTCTGATTCCTCTGAAAACGAAATATATACGCCTCTCACAAAAATAAACTTAGTACAAATCGAAGTTTATGGGTATCGAAGTAATCAGGGTCAGGCGAATCCCGGTTACAAGGACGCCCGGGTGACTAAAAAAATTCCTTGGTGGCTAAATAAATAGGTGATAGGCGACTATTTTCTTCAGTAAAAAATATCTTTCAGAAACCATGCTGCACTAATTTGTCAGGAGCATGAAACAAATTTTGGCTGCTATGATTTTACAACTTTAGTCAGTCTTCCTGTGTAGTTTCATCTATCATACCTGTGTATTACAATTTTTTCAAAGAACATTGGAATCATGGTATATATGTTTCCTTTACATTTTTTATCTAAAAATCTGTACCTCCAGAGCCAAACTGGCGTAAGTATCCAAAAATGGCGATTTTTTGGTTACTTTTGCATGCTATTTCGATTGCAGTCATAGCAAAGTATTTTTTTTAACATTCCTTCATAATTATTTACCAATATTACAAGTGTCTCACCCTTTGTATGCACCATGCAAATGTTTTTACCCTCTCCAGCAAAGTAGTGATGATGTAACTTGCGTCAGTCTGGCTTCAAGGTACCGAAACTACGCCAGAAAAAAAAACCACAAGATAAAATCACGAGTGTGAACCACAACCGCAAGATGAAAAAAAAAAAAAAAACACAAGATGAAATCATCCAAAGTGGAAAATTGCCAGCGATAAAAGCCCCTCTTTCTCCGGAACACTGCCCCGAAATACATGTCAAATCATCCGAAAACCAAAGCGCTGCAGAATATATATATCTCCCGTGAATTTAACTAACTTCCAGCTTTGACATATTGGAATAACTCGACCCAAAGTTTCTGCATTTGTTTTGCGCTTGATTAACTCTCGGGAAGTGGCACATTTTTCAGAAGTGTTACGCTAGGAGATAAATTAGTCAATAAAGAGTCGTGCTCCACTCGAGTCCGTTTCCATTTCTCTTTGCCCGGCATCACGTAACTCGAGCAAAGCAAAATGGAACTGAATAAATAAATGAACTAACGAGATAGAATGTTGGATGACTTTCATTTTGAGGCTGATGTATTCAGAACCAAATCTGATGGATGGGCGGCTTGAAGTTATTTATGAAGCTCTTCACTCTCTTTTGGTTGCTCATGCATAACGCGGCACTTGAAGCGATTTTTCAGTATTTTTACCTAATTCAATTACTTTTGAGCGAGCAAAATAATGTCCAGTGACTCTCAAGGTCCAGACCTCTACGGACCCTCTCCTGAATGTTTACTAATGATCCCCTCCCCTTCCCCTCACGTAAAAAACACTTGATTTGATACATTTAAATATTCTTTTCCAAAATGTTCTCACGTTTGTTTAATTTTTACAAAATAAATAAAAGTGTAGCGTGTTAACTTATTTCTATTTCACACATTGACTTTTTAAAGATGAGATAATCTTTACTAATTTTTAAAGCAAAATAAAGCTAAAGGGTCATTCCATAGTGACTAACGTAACATTCAGAGCTGATTTTGCAACTGTTTTTACTTGTAACTGAAAGGATAAAAAATATGTTTTCGTATTGCTGGTAGATTTACAATGTACATGGTATCTATGTATCATTTCTGCTAAGAATGTAAAATAGAATTACTGACAGTGGATATTTTTTCAACCAAAATAGCAGCGTGACTAACGTAACATTTTTGCAACCCTGAAAATTAAATGTGAGGCAAAAATTTCTCCAAGTTAAGCAAGTGTTAAAAATTGAATGATATATTTGAAAAATGTGGAAATTTGGCTTTTAAAAACATAAAGCACATTTATTAAAACCTAATTTTTTTTTAGTCTTAAGTTTCACTTTTACTCAAGATAGAGTGTGACTAACGTAACCATCGAATAACAAGCATATAAAAACACTACAAACTATTTATTATGGATCATCTCAGTGATAATTACAATACTTTTTCAATTTTTTTTTAACTTCTTATGTTGTATGATTTTTATTTATTTATATATTTATTTATTTTTTGACTTTTTTCACTTCGGTATTTTTTTTTCTTCGGCTGAGGTTGATATTTCTATGGAATGACCCTAAATATCAGGTGTTAAGTTTAATATCCAGCTTCAGGTTCAGGAGATCAGAGAGTTTTACTCCGCATTGGATTTTATAAAACCAATACCAAACATAATATTTCCAAACATACGTATATGATTGGTAAATTTGATTATTTATTCATATTTTATCTAAAGCTATAGTTATTACCCTTCTTTCCTCTATATCATATCCTCCTGAGTCTACACAGCAAAAAAAAGCTATTGTTTTCACAGTATAATACTGGCAGCAGAGCTTCCAATTTTTCCCAGCACAGTAATAAACTGTAAACCTAGCTATTTTACAGCTTATTACTGTAAAACTAGCAATTTTACTGTTTATTACTGTAAATTTAAAATTTTTATATTATTAAGTTTCTTGAGAAATGTAAGAATCGGGGAACATCAGAAATTTACATATGAGAAGCAGATTTCCTGTTGTACAGCAGTAAAAACAACAACTTAAAGGATTTATCGCGTGTTTTCCTACACTGCAAAAATATAGATGTAGTTTTATAGTATAATAGAGCTAATTTTTACAGTAATTTTACAGTAATAAACTGCAAATATGAAAATTTTACAATAGTAAACTGTAAAACTGCTAGTTTACAGTAATGAACTGTAAAATTACTAATTTTACAATAGTAAACTGTAAAACTGCTAGTTTACAGTAATGAACTGTAAAATTACTAATTTTACAATAGTAAACTGTAAAATTACTAATTTTACAATAGTAAACTGTAAAACTGCTAGTTTACAGTAATGAACTGTAAAATTACTAATTTTACAATAGTAAACTGTAAAACTGCTAGTTTACAGTAATAAACTGTAAAATTTGCAATTTTCCCATAAAATTAGCTGTATTATACAGTAAAAACAACAGTATAATAATGGCAGCAGAGGTTTCAGTTTAAAACTATAAAATGTACTGTCATAAGCTGAAAATGGCAATTTTACAGTTTATTACTGTAAACTAGCAGTTTTACAGTTTGCTATTGTAAAATTAGTAATTTTACAGTTTATTACTGTAAAACTACTGTAAAATTAGCTCTATTATACTATAAAAACAACATCTTTTTTTTTTTTTTGCAGTGTAGAAAAACACGTGATAAATCCTTTAAATTGTTCTTTTTACTGCTGTGCAAAAGAAAATCTGTTTCTTATATGTAAATTTCTGATCTTCCCCGATTCTTACATTTCTCAAGAAACTTAGTAATATAAAAGCTTCAAATTTTACTGCAATAAAATTAGATCAAGTAATGATTTCAAATATCTATATTTTTAACGAGCTGATAAAGAAAAACTCCGCAAAAATTTGAATAACCTTAACGTTTTCTGGTGAAACAGTCAAATAAGTAATTCCTGTGGCATAAAATTAATGCCCGCAATTTAGTTTCAATGCTTCTTCGAGTTTTCTTTGTACTTTACTAAGCGGAATTCTCAACAAAAGCAAGAGTTTCGGCGCCATAAATTTGAATGCTTGCAGCAATAGATTTCATTTTGAGCAGGGTTATTACACTAAAAGATACGCACATAAATCCCCCCCCCCCGCTTCTAAATAGTACGTTCCTTTTCGCATTTATGTATTTGAAGTGAAAATGAGCGTGGGAACAATTCATAAATGATGCAAAAAATGCTTAGTAACATATGCTATGTGACGTAGGTGTTTTCGTGTCGTTACCATCAGTAAATTTTAGAGGCAAATATGAACATCTTTTAACATCAGCAGTCAAAAAGTTCTTCACGTCTTGTGAGCTATGTAGCCTGAGCGAAACTATGCGCAAGGAGCAAGTTTTCTAGAAATTTCACTCATCTTTAACGAAAATAATCTTTAAATTAGTTTTAAAAAACTAAAAAATACGCTTTAAGATGTTCCTATAATAAATACATCAACATGTAATATAAGTAATATAGTTTATATAATATAGTTTAGCCTTTAGTATTAATAATAGTAAAAATATATTACTTTTACATTTGCAAAGAACGTGAGTTTTATCTTTTATTCAGAGTTACATACAAACAACTGAAACCCTTACAATACTCGTACATCAACATGTAATATAGTTTAGGCTTTAGTATTAATAATAGTATTAAATATATTACTTTTACCTTTGCAAAGATCGTGAATCTTATCTTTCATTCAGAATTACATACAAACCCACAAGTGAAACTGATAAAAATGTATTAATGAAGGAAAAGAGGAACTGTACAACAGTGAAAAACTTAGTTTTACTTTTGAGTCATAGGGTAGAACCCCGGATCAAGTAATTTTCTTCATTTTTTTCATTTCAATAAACCTGGCTTGGCAATCAGATAATGATAGCGACTGCAATAAGTCATAAAAGGAATTAAATAATGAAATTTATACTCCAACAAGAAGCTATTATGATTTAAGGAAGGGACTTCGATAGCAAGGGATTTTATTAGTGATGAAGTCACGGTGAACACTGATAAAATCTATCAGTGAGCGTTGGCTGAAATAACTTATGATCAATTAAACTGTAATTATAAAATGGGTATGATTATTATTTGCGTGATATAATCAGTATTTTTTAACCCTATGTTTATAATTGTAATTTAATGAAGGTTGAAAACGGAAGACATCTTATCTCTGTCGGAATTAATGACTTTTCGAGGCGATGGTGCAGTTGCCGAAGTCGATTCCAAAAAGAAGCAACGCAACGTGGGGATTCTAGTTTTAGTGTTGCAATTGTTGCAGTTTTTTTGTTTTCTGGTTTTGCCGTTAGTGTGCGTATGAAATTGGTCTAGTGACATCTTCTTTTTGGTGTACCAAGTTTTATTTGCTGATTTGTATAAATTGCTTACCATTGTCCAGAGTGTTTACTTTTTAAAATGTAGCACAGCCCCTTCATCCTCCAAGTCTTTCAATTATAAAGCCCATTAACCAGCCTTGTATCCCTCCTTTGAACCCTTTCCAATAAATTAATATCTTTCTTAGCCCATTTATGCCCGGTAGCCTAAAATCGAGACGCTTGTTAGTTACTGTATACAAAAACCTGTAACGGGTATATTCTTTTACTAAAGCTGTTTTTCACAAGTTAAATAGTCCTTCTCCTTGAGAAAACCAGTTAGAACCACTAGTTGGACATCGGAGTTTATTTATTGACAGCTATTTACAGACAAATCAGTCGAACAACGATCCAACATGGGTAGTTACAGAAAGTAAGTTTTATTTTGCGAACTTATTTTTCATAAAATTAAAGTATTTTAAAATGATTTGCTTAAAATTGATCACAGATCCCTTCTGTAATGTTACTTTGCAAAAGTAAAATCAAGTAAGGTCGTATTTTGCGCACATATATGCCTAGTGTCCCATAATCAGGACGTTAAATAACTTAATAAACATGGCAACGGCAATCTATTTTGGGCCTAAAATGTATGTAAACCATTCCAAGTAAGAACCTTAAACAGATAAAAATTGAAAAAAAAAAATGTTTAAAAAAACTTAGGCATAAATGGGTTAAGATAAGGAGACCAAAACTGAACAGCATTTTCCAAATCAGGTCTTATCAAACTTCTATAAAAAGGCGATATAAAGTCCAAATTCTTAGAGAAATATTTATCAATAATCACCAACCAATTATTGCAAACTTTCAGATTGGCAACTGCACGAAATGGCGCTCACAGCTAAACTCCATTCCACATCGCACTGACCGTTGCCAAAGACCAATTGTTGCATGATCAATTCTGGATTTAATTTCGTCACCCATTTAATCTTTAATCAACTCCACATCCATATTCATAATCGGGGCATGAATATTTTCGCCGCCCCCCCCCCCCCACCCCTCCAATTTAGAGAGATAGAAGGCAGTCTCCCATCGTGATTCGATGGAAAGGTTTATGTAATTAAGTAATTGGAAATCCTTTACTCTGCCATCTTGGAGATAGAGTTCCACACCATGATATTAAATTTCCGCTTGCAATTGCCAATAGTTCCATTTGACGAAGAATGACGGACTCGTTTTAATAATAGCTAGAAGTCAGGCTGCAACTGAAGGGAGTAAAGGGCTGCAGATTAATTAACTTTAAAATTAATTTTTGAAACGGTAATCATTTTTTTTATACTTATGCCACGTGGTTTTTCTAATGTAGCTTCTAGTCCAGACTCAATTTAAAGATTGGCAGCTGCAGCCATTTCTCACTTCAAAAAACTATGAGTTATTTTTCGGAACGTTTAGATTTTTTTTTTTTTCAAATAAAAATATATCATTCGCTTACCTACCTATATGCAGAGGAAAATTTAACCACAGTAGAGAGCTGATCATTTGAATTCCTATTAGTCGAACTGATCAATTATCTGAGGACACTATTTTTTTTTCATATTTTTGCCATAGATAATGTAATTCTTTTAATGGAAGCGATACATTAAAAAAACAAATCTGAAGTTGGAGTTTTAAAATAGTGGAAAAATAGCAGAGTAAGTCACTGCTCCTAAGCCAGGGATAAGGCAAGAATACATGCAATATCCAAAGACTGCAATTCCGTCTTTATTATGGACTCTCGTTGGCTTGCTAATTCTGTGTTAACTCATTAATGCCTGACATTTTTTTTTTCAAAAGATATTTTGTATACTCGTTACAAACAGTGTTTAATAGACAGGAAAAATAATAAAAAAAATATTATGTAAAAGATATTTTTTTTTATTAAGGAAAGAAAAATCGTCCTTTAAAAGTTACGATAGAGCCCAGACGGTACATACTGTTTTTACTAAACTTTTTTTTCTGCCTACAATATAATATTAAAAAAGACATTTCATAAGAAGAAATAAAATCATCAATTAACATAAACTGGGAAGCTTGGAATAACTTTGAAAACTTAGCTTCTTTTCTTGAGATTGTGAACGCGATGTCATTTTTGATAAAGATCACATTAAAACTGCTACAGAACACACTTTCCAATGGTTACCCAAGTAGCATCAACAAACTCCTCGTAAACTGATCCTGTAACGCACGATGACATCGTTCCGATCAGTATCCGAGCACGGTTTTCGATGAGCTACTTTTCATCGGAAAGCGATATCCTTCCGATCAAGTTTCCCGATAAAAATAAGCCGAGCTATATTCCATCGAAAAACGATATCCTTCCGATCAAGTTTCCCGATGAAATTCCTCTGCACGGGACTGTTCTGCTCGTAAATTGCTCCAAATCTCATCGGATTTTGCTGCTCGGATTCTGCTCGGCCGATGAGACATATTGGATGATCGGCCGATGAGAATTTCATCGGGTTTCGATGAATGGCCGATCATCGGCCGATGAGATGCTGCTGCTAGGGTATGTTCTGCAATCTATTAATAACGAATTGAAACAGTACCAAGGTACTAATTGAACACTATTATTTTATTGAAATGTTCATTTTGGGGAACTTCAGACCCCTTTTTGGACCGTCCCTAAAAACTAACGCTAGGCATTAATAGGTCAACCACCAGTTTGTTTGTCACTCTTAGCTTCTATAAGAGAATATCTGCCTCCAGCTCGATTACTTCCTATTTCGGACAGAAGGGTCCACAACAAGGACGAAATTGCAGTTTCTGGATGGAATAACCGAGTTGGCGCTATATTTGCTTGAATGTATGTTCTTTATACAAATCCAGTTCTCGTCGGATATTCATCAAACTTGGCACAGAAGTTTCTTGGTGCACTAGAATTCACGTTGGCGGGGTTTTGAAATTTTAAAAAAATCCAAAAAGCTCAAATTTCAACTTTTTTTTTTTTTTTTTTGTCTCAAAATGGCCATTTTCTTTTAATTTTGAATAGAGTAATAGAGATAAGCCTTTCAGAATACAAATTGATAAAATTTAACACATTTAAATATGAGTATTTTCTAACAAAGATTACGATTAACAATGAATTATCAATTTAAGGCTCACCTATTTCATTTTAGCATGAAACAAGTTAATAACAATTACTGCTACAACTATTTGTATTCAACTCTATTTGAACCACTATGAGGAACTACTATGTTGCATTAATAAGCACCCGGGTAACGCCGGGTAATAAGCTAGTGTTTACTCCAAACTAAATTTGACTTCTCAATGCTTCAGGTGCAGATAACGACTCTGTGCGTGTCGACCTCGCTGAGTGCGTACGTGGCCCTCTTCTGCCTCTTCTCGCCCAAGATCTACATCATCCTCTTCCACCCGGACAAGAACGTGCGGAAGCTCACGATGAACAGCGCCACCTACAAGAGGGCGCCCACCAGCAGCACCTGCGGGGGGCCCTCCCTCAATCAAGGGAACGGCAAAGGTAACATTCTTAACCCTTTTATCACCCAAATTAACCCATTTATGCCCAGTAGCCTAAAAACGGGACGCTTGTTAGTTACTGCATACAAAAACCTGTAATGGGTATATTATTTTACTAAAGCTGTTTTTCACAAGTTAAATAGTCCTTCTTCTTGAGAAAACCAGTTAGAACCACTATTTGAACATCAGAGTTTATTTATTGACAGCTATTTTCAGACAAATCAGTCAAGCAACGATCCAGCATGGGTAGCCACAGAAAGTAAGTTTTTTTATTTTGCGAACTTATTTTTCATAAAATTAAACTATTTTAAAATGATTTGCTTAAAATTGATCACAGATGCCTTCTGTAATATTACTTTGCAAAAGTAAAGTCAAGTAAGGTCGTATTTTGCTCACATATCTGCAAAATATCCCATAAACAGGACGTTAAATAACTTAATAAATATGGCAACGGCGAACTATTTTAAGCCTAAAATGTATGTAAACCATTCCAAGTAAGAGTTTTAAGCAGATAAAAATTGAAAAAAATTGTTAAAAAAACTTGGGCATAAATGGGTTAATTTAACAATGAATTTTTATAGATTTTTTTTTTTTTTTTTGAGTTGAAAATGCATCAAAAATATTTTTACCGAGTGTAAAAATTTTGAAAGTTTTGGGGTTATAAGGTACCCTACCCCTTAGGGTCCCTAAGAAAACTATTTCCGATTGCAGGCACCGTCTGTCGGCTTCTCAGCAAATTACAAGGAGTGGTACTTAAAAGCTTCAGCATGATTCCAGCCATATAAAATTCATTATACTAAATGAATATAAGCGGGACTTCTGAGTCCCGTCGTGGCATATAGGGTAAAGCAAGAGTAAATGGTGAAAAAAAAAAAAAAAAAAAAAGATTTTAAAGTGCTTCTAAAAGGATGACCTAAATAGAGGAAAGCCTCAAAAAAAAACTTTATTTTGCTC
>JAXGGA010017840.1:15000-23353 GCA_038373865.1 Uloborus plumipes | reverse complement strand
GAGAAACCCAAACAATTTATTGCGTAGCAATTTACAGGGAAGACCTGTACACTACCAGAAAGTGAGAGAACCTTTGGTTTTGTTTGCCTTTTTTTGTAATAAATGCCTGAATTTTAGCAAAATCTGCAAAACCAAGTTTTTGTGGTGACAACTTCAAAGAGCCCTGTACCTTGGCAATTTTCATTATGAACGTTCTAGTATTTTTTTTCAGAATGCCTGGAGTAACTAGTTTCCATAGATATCTAACACTTTTATTTTGCATGAGTACGATTTTTTATAAAAAATGATTAAATGACATCACTTTTTTAGTATTTTGACGTGGCGGACAAACTTTGAGGGCATGTATCTCAGAAAATAAGTGGAGCAGGTAACTTTCCTTTTGGGCTTTTTCATACCTCTATACCATCAATCTGTGTACCAAATTAAAAAAAAATCCGAGTCGGTCGTGCGACCCCCATTCGGTGATTTGGTATGGAATCGCTCACATTCATTTATATATATATATATATATATTGATATCGATTACAGCATATTTCTAGGGTGCAAAGTATACATTGTTTTGAATGGATGTGAATATAATTTTCTGCTTTTTCCAGGAGAGATAAGTGTAACTCTTTATAATCTCACACAAATTTATAGCTAAATTGGTAACGTCTGCATTTCATCCTAAAAAAGCAAGGACACTTTACAGCGAAAATTACGAACTCCTTTAGAAACTATAGTCTAAAAGATTATATTTGCTGTAATCAACCATCTGGCTTGGGAAAGCTTTCTTAGACTTCTGTTTCATAATTTTTTGGTTATTTTCCCAGTCAAAACTACCTTGCTCATCTCATGAAGTTACTGTTGCTCAGTACATAAATCATTTTTATTGTCACCATCGATCTGATCAATGACAAACTCTATAGGTTCATATTGAACAGATTTGAAAGTATAACATGTTGTTTAACTTCGTCCAACGTTCCCAAAAAATCGCTTTGGTCCACTGGTAGGTTCATCTAGCTTTTGCAAAAAAATGCCGCAAATTAAGTTCATTCAAATGTTAATTGGCAAATATCCCATTACAGGGGTTTAACCAGTTTTTCTTCCAGTTTTCGCATTACACCTTTGTATTTTCCTGTCTTTGTAGTGCATCCATCAAAACCAAAGCATATAATTTCCTACGCAAAGAAACACTTAATTGTTCCTGACTTGTCTAAGAAATGTAAATGTGTGCACTCATTGGTTGGAAGCAAGGGGAGCGTAGGTGGCACCCAAAGTGCTGCCACTTCCTCGTGGTGAGTCCTGGGAAATTTCAATGAGCAAGCAAAGAGTTGAATAGTTCAAAGAAACAACAAAATGTTTTGAAGGCACTTTAAGTAAATATCGAGAGGAAATATTAAATTATAAAATTTTTGCTCTATATTGAAAATATCGGAAATTTCGGAACATTTGATGAACTTTGGACCTAATGCGCAGACTGAAATCATATTCTAAAATGGTTTTAAAAAATTCCTTGTACATTTCAAACATTTTTCTTAAATTTAATAATTACCCGTCACTCGTTTTACGATTTGCAATATTTTTTAAAAATTTTTGAAAAATCTAAAAAAAATCAAAAATTTCAAAACTTTATGCCAAATGCGCAGACTAAAGATAACGTCGCAAAAGTGAAATATTTTACAGAATTGTTACTTAGCCTCATTCACAGTAAATGAAAGGTACCCGTTTACAAAAATCAAAAATTCATTTTTTTCGCTCCTTATAACTGTGAATTTTTGTAGGTGTCTCAAATGAATAGTTTTCATTTTATTCATTATAATATAATCTATACCCAAATTACCCCGGCTACCCAAATTACCCCGACCCACCCTAACCATGTAATTTTGAAATGAATTCAGCACAATTCCTATCCTCCAGTGAAGAAAACTCAATTAATTAAACATTTGGTGAGAATCATTAGTAAAAATATACCAACATTTGAAACAATTAGCCGAAATAGAGCACAGGGATTTTGAATATTTGGTAAAGCAAAAAAGTTTAGCATAATAGCAATAGAAAGAATAATCACATGCTTGACACTCATTAAACAACTTGAGCCTATGTAACTATAGAAATAATGCATCCAAAGGCGGATGCAGCTTGTGGTTAGGGGGGGGGGGTCATTTTCGGACAGGGGCGTCAAAGGGCAATTTTTGAGCAAATTGGGGGTGTTTGGCAATTTTTTCGTAATATTAGCCCCAAAAAATGCAGTTTTATACTATATTGGATTGCTTAAGGGAAGGGTTAAAACCCCCATGATCCGCGTGGAACCCTCTGGATCCGCGTTGGAATGTATCTTATCTCACTATAATTGGAATGCTTATTAACTGCCGAATCAGTATTATTAGAAGTCAAATCACTCGTTTCATCAATTTCATCAGCTTAAGAAAATTTGATAAGGAAAACTATTAAATCGTGATTTGATACTAAGTAGCTGAGTATTAAAACTTATAATCTCAACTCAACGAATGAGTCTATTTAAAAATCTGTTTCTCAGAATTTTTAATTAAACTCCCAACACTAGAAGCAATAAAATACCGAAATGATGGCTCTTTTTGTCAAAAGAAGAGAAGACACCAAATTTTATTATTTTTTCCAGAATGGAAAACTTTGAAAAGGGAATTTTTACTCAAAACAGTTAAATTGTCATTGTATTTCAATACCTTAATTTAATTGTTATTTGATGAACTCATATTAAGAATGAAAAGCCACGTTAACCCATTAATGCCTAAGTTATTTTTACATTTTTTTTTCAATTTTTATCGGCTTAAAACTCCTACTTGGAATGGTTTACATACATTTTAGGCTTAAAATAGTTCGCCGTTGCCATATTTCTTAAGTTATTTAACGTCCTGTTTATGGGATATTTTGCAGATATGTGAGCAAAGTACGACCTTACTTGACTTTACTTGTGCAAAGTAACATAACAGAAGGCATCTCTGATCGATTTTAAGCAAATCATTTTAAAATAGTTTAATTTTATGAAAAATAAGTTCGCCAAAAAAAAACTTACTTTCTGTGGCTACCCATGCTGGATCATTGCTTGACTGATTTGTCTGAAAATAGCTCTCAATAAATAAACTCTGATGTCCAAATAGTGGCTCTAACTGGTTTTCTCAAGAAGAAGGACTATTTAACTTGTGAAAAACAGCTTTAGTAAAATCATACACCCATTACAGGTTTTTGTATGCAGTAACTAACAAGCGTCCCGTTTTGAGACTACTGGGCATAAATGGGTTAAGAATGTGGCCGATTACTGAATTAATCATCTAAACAGCTTAGAACTAGTGGCCAGCCTGCCATGGCCGACTATTGGAAATGCAGAAGAATTCTGTACCGTGGTAGGCCAGTCCTTTAAAAAACAATCGAGTCTAACCAGGAATTTGCTTTTTCATTGAAACATTATGTTAGACATTCCATTAAGATAAGAGTTATGGGTGATTTTCACCATATGCTTACATTTCAAAATTTTTAAGTAATTTTTTTTTTAACTTGCTATTTTCTTTTAGAAACACTAACAGATGTTTAGTCACATGTTTTAGGTATGTGAAAAAGTAATTGGTTGTACACTTTGATGAATAATTAAGTATTCAAATGCCCCTAGTAGCACAAAAACATAGTTCTACGCTGTGCCTACGTAGTTCGACGTTTTGAATCCCGAATTATAACGGATATGGGTCCTAAAACATAGAACTATGTCAAAATATATTTTGTTTCCGATTTTTTTTTAATTTCATTTTTTTTTCTTTTTCAATTGTTTAAATAAGTTATTCATCAGAAAAAATGATTACTGAGCAATATTTTTCTCGAAATACAATTCAAAAGGAAAATAGCAAAAAATGGAAAATATCGTAAAACATTTTAAAATGTTTTGGAAACAATATTCAAAACCCACATATTTCGACGTCAATCTGTATAAATTTTAATTTAGCAAAAAAGTAGAAAATATCGTGAAACATTTTAAAATGTTTTGGAAACAATATTCAAAACCCACATATTTCGACGTCAATCTGTATAAATTTTTATTCCTCGTGCTCTCATCTCGAGGAATTTCGGAGAGACGCTACGCGTGGCAACACTTCGCCATTATTTACAATTTGTCGGTATGGTCCTTGGGTACGGCGTAGCAGATTGAACTTTGATGGAATTCGAATTAAAGATAAGTATACTTAAAAATGCGTTGATTTTTTTGAATTTTCTCTTGTTATTACTTCAGTATTCTGTGTGAAAGAATAGTTTTTTCCTTGTCATCCCTTATATTCATAATAAAGCGTTGTAATTATTTTACGATGTAGTACCCAAGTGTTTTATTTGATATGATTGAGCTAATGATAGTTTTGAGACATTTTCTGAAGCAGTTATTGTATTTAAACATCAGCCGATTCCACTTATTATCGCACTTACAGTGATTAAATCAGCAAAACTCGTTTGCTGAATGTAATGGATTGTCTTGGAAGTCGTTACTTTTAACCCTTAAATACGATCGGCTAATTGATTTTTGATCTCATTCAGTTCAGTTTTCTTCCATTATCACCCCCCGCCCCGGAGTTTAGCTTCAAATTATTAAAATTTAAAATTTTGTTCAAGCTCCATATGTAGCTTTTAATTGAACCTGTGCATTTGCAGTCAGAAAAATTCAAGTGATTGTTTGCATGTGTCTCACAGCAATGAATAATTTGCTTAGAATAAAAATGAACTGAATGCTGAAGCTAGTTGTCATAGTTATGTGTAAATGATAGTAAAGAATCAACAATGTCATACTGCGAAATATTAATAAACATCTAAACAGTGGTTATGAATTTCGAGAAACAAGTCACGCAAACAAGTAAAGGAAAAACACATAATATGTTTGCAAAACAAATAGAGCCGATGTTTATGTCAAGAGATTGGGGGAAGAAAAGAAACAACTGGCATCTTTCTGTTTGCAGATACTGTGGACCCCGTTTAAACGAATACTGTTGGTTTCAAGAAATATTATTCGATTAAGTGAGGTATTTGTTAAAGCGGGGACCTGTAACATTGCGTCTATAGCACGGTTCCAGAATGTGTTATTCGTATAAGCGGGGTATTCGTTTATCCGTTACCCGATTAAGCGGGGACGACAGTATTGGTAGGAGAATTACGTCTGCAAAATCTTATCTTTGTTGTTTAGGAAGAAACCAAATTCATGGAGGAAACAACGCATTATATTGCTGTAAAAATTTCTTTCTTTTCTTTAGAAAGTCCTAAATATTGTACTTTAATATGCAAACTCTGTCACAAAACATTTCAGATAGCTTCAGCAGCAAACGCAATTTTTGCTTCAAGTATAATTTACACGTATTCTTAAAATTTGAATTCTGGGCATTAAAAAACGTTTTAGTCATTTTAGATTTAGAATTTTAAAGATTTTTGTTCCTTGTTTTACACGGTTGCATTATTACTAACATTATGACTTTTCAGAAAGTAAATTTTCTTCATGTCAGCAATTAAATCAGCAATAAAATGCTTTCTGATTTTTCAAATCAAGCACTGTTGTGCAATATACTCAAAAGTAAAAAAACAAAGTAATGTTTGTAAAAGCAAACTTTTATTTCATTTTTTATATTGTCAGAGTTAAGAGTCTAAATTTGTGATACTGTAAATGAAAAACATGTTTTTCTGTAATCAACGTAAGCATAATTAAAACCAAAGATTTCATAAAGATTTATTACTCAATGATGAGCAATTGTTTTTACAATATTATCAACTCTTACAATCTGTGCTTTGGCATCACTTTTTCCCTATAAAATATCGATATAGGTACTAAACTATTTTGACTCCTTAAATCTGTCTACAGTTCTTATGCCATGGAATTCACTAGTAACTGCTTTCCTTTTGTCTATTTAAAAAAAAAAAATTGTTTCTAGAGTTCTGCAAGGCGAATTTCTGAAGCATACAGGGCCGAAAAATCTTTAAAATTTTACATGCCCTGCCGGACATGTGTCTAAACAGTACATAGTCCAAATAAAATTTTTTTTATTCTGTATTAAAAAAAAATGAATTTGTCATTTAGCGTTAATCAGAAAAAATAAATAAACTTTATATCTGAATCAAGAATCATCTTAGTATAAATCATTAAAAAAAAAATACATCAAAAAGTTGTTTATATAATGTTGTTAAAATTTGCAAAATTTAAAGTACATTACCAATATTATTGTGGACATGCATGTCCTGTCAGCATGTTTCATTACTTTGGTGTAAACAGCCAGTGTGTGATTTCTGCCAAAGACTCAAAACTTTGTCCACTGACTACACCAGCGATTTGTAATGCTATTATTTTTGTCAGTCCATGGGATAATTTTTCAATAAAATACAAAATGAAGTTTTAGAAAGAAGTATTTGATTGAAAAATTGTATGCCCGCCCAGGCATGTGAGGTAAAGATTCACCCAATCTGAATTTTTACATTCCCCAGCTTATCGGACAATATAATTTTCAAGCACTGCAAGCATAATAAATTTTCTTTGACTGAAGAAGGGATGAGATATTGTGAAATCATACGCAATAAGTAAACTATTTATTCACTTATTTAATTTTCCAACAGGATACTTTAACTCCTAAAACCTTGGGAAAGCTTTGTCTAAATTTTGGGAAATCAAATTTCTAGAAAATATCCCACCGTACAACTAAAAATTTCGTATTGATACCTTGCTCAAGTTGAGCAGTATGTTATTTATGTTTTGGATTAAAGTACCTTTCTTTTTTTCCAGTTTTTATGAATCAAAGAGGAATATCCCAAAATTTTTCATGCAACACTAATTTAGCTGTCTTCAATCTTATCACAGGTAAGTGATTTTATGTTTCGAAATGTGAATATTAGCTACTTTTGTTTATCAGGACACCACTCAGTGATAGCTCACAAACAAGTTTCTGAAACATGATGAAACCTAAATAACATGACTACATGGGTTCGCCCAAGTCGTCGGCCTAAATCGCTACGAGTAGCAAAACTGCTGCAGTTTGCTTTATTTTTGTGTAGTTTCTAGTGAAGTGCACTAGTTTTTGGAAAAAGAACTGAGTGAGCAGCACGATATACAAAAACTAGTAGTTTGAAACCATTGGTGAAGACTACTCTTAACATCAAAGTAGTGGTGATTCGGGGGGGGGGAGGACTGCCCCCTCCTTTGCCATCAAGGATCACTTAAGCGTTTTTAAGATTTTGATTTCGACAAATTTCAAGAGAGATCAGCCAAATTTAGCTCAAAGTTTAAATTTTAAGGCTTCAATTTCAAAAAAAAAATTCTCGAATACACCTTCCTTCCCCTGTTTTCAAAGATACTTTTAACTTATGTTATTAAGATTCTAGTTTATGTATCTGTATCTTTTCTGGGAAGAAAACCCCTTTACCCTTACATCAATAAAGACAGCACGAAATTGCGTTTTTAAAACTTAAATTTAAAAAAATCTGTGGTAGTCCCTTAAATCGCTCTCTAAAATCACTAAAGCAAGTCGAGTTTTAAGATTTCATCAGCGAAAAAAATGTGTGGGGAGAACATCCAAACTCCCATCATCCTTTAAGTCTCTCAAAATTAGCTTGAAATAACTTCTTTAATACTTTAATTTCACAAATCTTCATGAAAGACCCCAAAATTTGCTAAAAATATCAAAATTTGTATTTTCAAAATACCAGTTTCAAAGTTTTTAAGAGGAAGAACCACGTCTTACCCTTTCTTTTGCATCATCAAGCACTGCCCAAAGTTCTTTTTTTTTTTTTTTTAGAGATTTCAGCTTCGAAGAATTCCCGGGAGAGAGTCCATGGATGGAGTTCTCTAATCTTTTCCCAATCACTGCCATAATTATATTATCAGGCGCAGATCCAGAGGAAAGGAGTCACAGAGGGTCATGATCCCTTTCTTAAACAACCAAATATAGCCTAAAACTGCAGTTTTGAAACATCTATTAAAAAAAAAAAGCCATATACCCCCTCTTCCCACATACACCGTTTTAGCACAAAATTGCACCTTGACCCATCTCTTTCCAAAAATGACCCCCTTTTAAACTAGAAACTGAATCCGTCCTTTTGTAACTGCATTTTTAAAGCTACAATTCCAAAGCATTTATGGGAGAGAACCTCCGAAGGTGCTCTCTTCCTTATGTCATCAAAAGGTATCCAAAGATCAAGGGTACAGCTTCTAAAAAAAATTTTGGCCCCTCACTTTTAATCCCCACTTGCCGCCACTGCTTAACATTAGTTTAATAACAATAATTTAAAAAAACAAGGTTTTTCACAAATCTCATTGAGTTACGAATTTTGTCAGCTGATGCAATGATAAAAAATAAGGCTCCTAAAAGTAGTAAAAAGCTGATTTTAC
>JAXGGA010017840.1:0-7500 GCA_038373865.1 Uloborus plumipes | reverse complement strand
CAGAAAAACAGGGAAAATACAGGGAATTTTGAAAATTTCTTCAAAAATCTGGAAAGTGCAGGGAATTTTACCTTTTTTCAAAAGTTCAAGTTGCCAAAATGAATTCTAAAATATGTAAAGTACCAATGAATAAATCTATGTGCAAATGAATAAAATAATAATAATAATAATAAACAAAATAGAATAAATAGTAATTTTACTTCACAGTTTTTTTTTGCTAAGTTTATTTATTTATAAGTAAATATTTAATTGTGTATTATAGAAGCAAAAAATATTTATTACTTAGTTTGAAATTCATTTTAAAGCTTATGCTAATTTAATTAGAGAGTATGAGATTAGTCATCTATCCGTTCTATGATTTCAGTTTTAATGAATTCTGCTTTGTCTCCCTATGTTTTTGTTTAGTTGGTTTATTTTTCTGTGCCAGGGTATTAATGTACATATAGAATATCAGTGTTCGCTCGTTCGTAATACTGCATATTCATGCAGGGAAAACACAGGGAATTTTTCCCCCGGAATTGAGTGGCAACCCTGTAAAATGATGAGAGGTTTGTAACTATAAGGCTGTTTGAGCTCATTTGAATAGTTATAGTTATTATTCAAATGAGTACCTAGAATGATAAGAGAATATGAAAAATACATAGAATAGTTAGCATACAAATAGAAAAAAGGAAAAAAAAGTACTGAGCATTTTTTGAATACTTGCCAGTTTTTAAAAAGTAGTGTATGAATTCCTGTCCTCTTCATTCACTTATTTTGTGCAGAAATGTTACAAATTATACTTTGGTCTTGTATGTATGTAGATATTTGATTGTTTTTTAAATAAACATTTGAAAAAATTCTTGTTCCTGTTTTTATTGCAGCACAATTTTACATTTTGTGAATAATAATTTTTACCAATACATAAAATGTAATGATAGAAGATAAGATCGGAAGAAACCATTTACACGCTATTGAGTTACAGTAGCCAATAACCTAAATCCTTTAATTTTCATCTTTTCATCAATCGGTATTATATTTTAGGTCGACTAAATTAACTTGTAACTTCGTATAGCTAAAATTATTTTGAATTGTATGTACATTCCAAATGTTGCACGGGAAATTAATCTCGTAGGTGAAAATCTAGTTCTATATTGGTTTTGAAACTTATTCTGTGTAAATCGGGTTTCAAGACCGATATTCATGAATATATTGAAGGTGACAAGTTTTTACGTAGTTCGACGTCGGTCAAAAAATATAGTTCTATATCGTTTTTGAAAATTTTTCTGTGTCAATCGGGATTCAAGACCGATATTCCTGAATATATCGAAGGTGGCAAGTTTTTACGTAGTTCGATGTCGGTCAAAATATAGTTCTATATTGGTTTTGAAAATTTTTCTATGTCGATCGGTTTTCCGGACCGTTATTTTAGAATGTTCAAGACCGTTATTCTAGAATGTTCAAGACCGATATTCCTGAATGTATCGAAGGTGGCAAGTTTTTACGTAGTTCGACGTCGGTCAAAATATAGTGCAATATTGGTTTTGAAAATTTTTCTATGTCGATCGGTTTTCTGTGCTACTAGGGAAGTTTCAGCTTGGCTTGTTTTTAAAAAAACTCAGACTGCAGAACAGTATAATTAACATTATCTATTGATAATTTTAAAAATAAAATCTCATTTGTCTGCAATTGTTTTACGTAGTATTTTTACTAAATTAAAAATTACAGTTTTAAGCACGTCCCCTATAATGGTTCGGGGGGGGGGGGTATTGAAGTATTGAACCACGCTAGACTACACTTAAGCACTGGAAACTACACTTTTTATTCCTTCTGACTACACATAACCTCCTAATAAGGTTGGCAGCCCTGCGTACACTTCAGAGAAACAAAGCTTCTACTCACGTGTGTAACTCAACAATTAAGTGATTCCAAATGGATCATGTCAATGAAATGGGCAATCCATTGCTTGGTTCAAACTTAGTAAGTCCAATAGAAAATGTGTAGAAACATCTAGCATAAAAAGGGATCCAATATTTTTAGACTGAGCAGCTGAGCACCTTGAAGCAGTGATATTACAAGCATGGTATGAACTCTCCATATGGGCAATACAGAACTTTACTCTTTCGATTGAAAAGCGTGTGTTTGAAGTAATTAGGGATTGTGAAAACGCGATTAGATATTCGCATTTGAATCTGTTTCTAAACCTTAAATATGGTTCATAAATTAATAATTGCCTAAAATTATGGGGCACTTAAATTTGTTTTTCTAACTGAATTCAACACATTTTTCCCAATAAATGAGCATTAACTTTTGTTTCACATACTGTTTTGTATTATACACATATGAAATGAAAAAAATTCCCCCACTCTTATTTTTACTGTGAATTTTATTTTACGCTTGAATCTATATTTCTGGGACAGGGCGGTTGCCACATGCAATTGCGTGCTACTTGCACCCATTTCAAAACTGGTGCATTTAGGATCCCAACCGGGGGGGGGGGCGCTACGCGGACCCCCTGTTGACTATTCGTTAATGTTCCGGACTGTTTTTTCCTGTGTGTTCCGCACCTTTCAAGTCTTTCCGTAGTTCGATGTCTGAAAAAAAAAAAAACAAGTTCTAGCTATTTTTGTGAGAAGTTTTTTGCATTGTTAGCTTTCAAGACCGTTTTTCCCAAAAATTAAAAGCAGACATTCGTGAATTTCAGGCCGTGACAAGTTTTTGCACGATATCGATGAGGATCTAGTTCTCCCTTAAAGTTTATTATTATTTTTTTAAGGACTTTTTTGAGTTCAATAAATTTTTTAGTAAATTTTGTCCTAATTTAGCAATTAAACCCTTTAGGGCTGATGTCCCGCTTTGATGAGGGGGGGGGGTGTCTTAAAAGAGTGGCAAGAGTTAGAGGTCAAAAATCTGGGGAAAAGATGACATCATTTACGACAGCCCCCATAACCAACCGCTTACACAAATTAGCTTCCAAAGAAGTTATGTGTTTTTGCTATATGATTGCCAATCATTTTTCGGATAGAATTGAAGAGGAAATTTGTTTGAATAAAGTGTCAATGCATTATGCTCCCAATTTATCGAGAATGCTTGCTAGTGCACCTCCTGCAGGTATGATCAGTTCTCATCCCTTGTATAGTAATACAGTCGACGCTCGATATAACGACCGTCTCCGTCCTACAGAAAACGGTCTTTATAAAGAGTGGTCACTATAAGAGGTAGAACATAGAGTATATTGGGATACAGTTGGGAATTTTCTCACCGGTCGTTATATTAGGATGGTCTTTATAACGTGTGGTCGTTATAACGAGCGTCGACTGTAGCTTCAGCATTTCCAGGCGCGCTTGTCACGTCAGCAGGGTCGTTCTTCAGATCTTCGAAATTCTATATCGATAACCTATGGATAACTTCTGGAGTATAAATATGTTCTGCCTCCTGAATTTCCGAGCGTGTTTTCATTATAGCCTCTAAGGCCGAAATTCAAGTGAAACACGGACGATCGCAACTCACCAATGCAATCGCAAATTCCCAAATTTGGATTCAAGTGAAATGTTACAATCGCTACGAGAAGCTATTCTCTGGTAATTCGACTTCCAGTAGCGATTGCAATTGCGATCGCCTCGAAGCGATTGCAATGGTGTTTCACTTGAATTCGGCCCTAAGTATAAAGGCAGAGGATAGCATATGAGGATCACGCACGATTGTGAGGACTATATAGGATATACTGGGAATAGCAGCTGAACTTTTTTGTATTCCTTGCTTATCCTGAAGATATATTTATGTAAACAGGTTCTAGTTACTGCGACAATACCCCCCCCCCCTACACGACATTGCCGAATCTTCGATTTTTCCAGGCATTGAAATAAAACTGCTGCTTACTCCCACGCAAGTAAAATTTGGCAATTTTTCGCATATCCCCGAATGTTTTCCAATTAGTGAGGTTAATTAGAGGAATTGAAGAAGTACAAGCTTTCTGAATTTTTTGTTGCTTTGTTTGAAGCTTTTATGAACATAACCAATAACGAAACCTGCTCCCTCCGATAGCACTCCAGCTAATTATGTAGTTTATTGTATAGGGTAGCGGAGATATTGTGGCAACACCATTAATTTTAATGTTTGTAAACAAAAAGGAAGTGAGGCTCCCATGATCTGAAAAAATGTTTTCGAATTCGTTTACAGATTGTGACAAACAAATCACTTGTAGAATTCATCCGTGAAGAACGCTCTTGTCTAAAAATTTCTTAAGTGTAAATTCTTATAACGTAACTTTTTTTTTTTTTTTTTCAAAACTCGACTGCTTGTTCAGCAATGAATATGAATATTATAAACTCGCTTCGTGGCTTTAGCCGACTCCTTCTATTTGAAGGTCCGTTTTGTAAACGGTACTGTTTTCGTGATTTCAATAGGAACTTTTCTGTTACGATTGTGAAAAATTCTTTTTTTGAGTGGGATAAAAGAGGTGGCTACGAATATGCTGTTTTTTCAAAGAAGACATGGCAGGAACACATCAGAGATGGGCGGAAGATATTTTTTGAAGAGTGCAAATTGTTTCTGAAAGAAATTCAGGAAACTTTACAACAGGACCGCAAATTGTATCAAGATGGAGATACGGATGTATTTTTTAGATTTGATTCTGAGGTAAGTACAGCATACTAACTTGTTGAGGAAAGCATCATAAATCCTTAATTTACTATCAGTTGTTGTTAAAGAAGGTCTTTAATTAAATATCCTATCTGTTAATCTTAAAATGCAGTAAAAAATATACTTATATGTAACCATATTCAAAACCATATACAGTAGCAGCTGTAACTCATGTTGTGACCTGCACAATTTGTTTCGATGAAAAATATGGAATAAATCTGACTTACCCCCCTCTTCGCGACTTTTTCCTGTTGGTTCCAAAAGATCATCGCCAAGACTTCAATGTACGACAAAAAACATCGTACAACGTTCTTAGCGAAGCTCTTTTGGCACCAACAGCAAAATTCAGATTGACATAAAAAATGTACAACAATATTATAGTCGAAATGGAAATATCAAAAATCCTCAATTTCAACAACTGAAGAATAAAAACCTTTTTCAGATAACAGTGATTTCTCACATGTATACGAAAGTCAGCACAGTAAAAAATCACACACAACACTATACTGCAAAGTTATTGCAAATATATGCCTCAAAATTAACAAAAACATTGTTGGTATTTTTGTTTAATTAGTAATATTTACACAAGCAAATAAAACTAAACAACAAAGATTCTGTACCTTATTTCACCTAAAATATCTATAATTCTTAATAAAACAATGTACTACAACTGCATGAAATATAGCGAATAAGCGCTGCAATAATACTACTGTGTAGATATATTTCCAGAAAAATAACACTATTTGTTTTTTAAAGCAGCAAAGATTCCTTATTTCTATAGTAGCATAGTAAATAAAAACTAGCTAACAACAAAATCAACTTTTCAAACATATATAGCACTAAAAGATTAGTTATTTAAAGTAGGGATGCACCGAGTACTCGGTAATTATTTGATACTCGGCATACTCGGTCAATTTGCCGAGTACTCAGTACTCGGCCAAATTTGGATCAGGTACTTGGCTGATACCGAGTAGTTGTAGAAAATTGAATAGTTCAAGACCCATTTTTCAATAATTAAAAATATGCAAATATATATGTATATATAATGCAATCATTTACAATTAATATATTTTTAAAATAAGACTGAATTCTACGTATAAGTTTTTAGAAAGTTATAATACCAAATCAGTATAAAAATTAACTAAGAATGTGCAAATGTAATTAACTTTTTCATATTGCATATTGGTGTTGGGGAACTTACCTTTGGTCAGGAACAGTCCAAGTGGTCCTTAAGATGAATATTAATAAACTCATTAAAAAGAAACTTTCAATCATACTGCTGGTTCATTGGTTCCAGACCAGTAAAACTCGCCTCGAATCACCATAAAAATAATAAACAATCCAAGGACCACAATTTTTTAAAAGAAAAAATATGTGGTTAAGGATTTAAGGTAGACCAGTGATGTTGTCTGTTAACCAGTATATATTCCTGTTCACTGGTTGAGAAGACCAGTAAAATTTTGTAATGATTTCTAACCCCGTACCGCTGTATGTCAATGATTTTTTAAAAAACAATTGGTACTCGGCAACTCAGTACTCGGCCGAGTAGCGAAAGGCCGAGTACTTGTTACTCAGCTACTCGGCCAAAGTGCTACTCGGTGCATCTCTAAATTAAAGTTTCAAAAAATCTTATTTATCGTAAAATTCTACAAACATTGCTTACGACTCTTATAGAAGCAAACACGTTTTGCTTTTATTAGCGACTTTGTGCTCAATGGAGTCTTGAATTAGAATTGATGCCTAAATTATGAAGAGTTAATCATTATATTATAGCTTATAAGTTATATATATATTAATTATTACTACAAATTTGCAAACAAATCCGCACTCTGGCTCTGTACCCCGTTAGCGACCCTGGGCGGTTGCCCAAACTGCGCAGCCCTAGAACCACCTTTGATCATATAAGATATTTTAAAGGTTTTAATAATGATTCTCCGAGTATTGTAAGGACAGTACAAAACTAGAACTGCATTTCATTACTTTTCTATGGGACAAAAGGTCAGGAGTATAGTGGGATCTGAATAAAACTTTCCTGTACTTCTGTTCTTGGTGGCAAGGCCGTAGCCAGCGGGGGGGGGGGGGGTCAGAACCCCCCCCGAAATTTTCAAACCTCAAAAGTTTTTAAAAAGTATTCACTAAAAAAGAAGAAAAAAAAAGAAGAAAATTTCTAGGTTTAATGGTCGGAGGTCCGCCCTCCCCCCCCCCCCCCCCAAAGTTGTGACGGGTCTGAGGTTTTTGATGATATAAAGAAAAATTAGAATAATAAAAATAAAAAAATCCTTTGAATAAACTTGAATAGAGGTCATTCCATGTCAAGTGTACGAGGCGTCCCCACTCGACCCCCTCCGATTTTGATGAAATTTTTTTTGGATGTATGTATAAGACTTGCATGAAACCATACCAAATTATAGCTTCATAAGCCTTATGGTTCAGCCAGTAAAAATTATTTTAGAAAGGCCTCTTTTTCGTGTCTTGAAAGAACTGTCCAAATCGTCAAGTTTGTGCTTTTATTGCTCGCGACCTAAGACGATTATCAGGCTCAAATTTGGTGATTCTGATCACTGTTTAGAGTAGAATAGCCTACTTGTGTAACAGAAGCTCCATGCACTGTAGATTTTTTGCAATTTGCTGCCAAAGTTGGTAAAAAATCGTATTTTGGCAAATTTTGACCATACCTTATCAGCTTGTATCTGCTGAGAGAATGACTTTCTGAAGCTAATTCTTTCCTCGTTTGTAGCCTGATAGTTCGTCCGAAAGGTGTGCTAGTGGCATCTCGATAGCTCAAATAATTGCTGAATTATGCGAGTTGAAATTCCAGTCAAATTTCTTTTTTCTTTGTATCAATTTCAAAGGGCAATATCTCGCAAGGGTCATCTTAAA
>JAXGGA010017839.1:0-23358 GCA_038373865.1 Uloborus plumipes | reverse complement strand
AAGATTTTCAATTTCAATTGTTATTTATTGCTCGATCTTTTCCTTCGGACAGCTTCAAGATTTACCTCAGGATGTAAATCATTGCAACTTGCTGCAGCTTATTGTTGCCCTTCCGGCTGGGAAGCAGTGTAACGTGTTATAGATGCTTTGTAATCCTCCGGATTTGAGTGTAGCCTATGAAGGCTCTTGTGCCAGTAAACCCAAAGTAACCAACCAACCTCCGGATTTGAAAAAAAAAAAAAAAAATGTATCGTGCTGATGTCTGGGCGATTTTTGGGTTTGTTCTGACTGCAACAAGTAGCTGCTTTACATTTTTGATATGGGGACAGTTGTGAAATTTTAGGCCTTCCTCTAACAACCTCAGCAGATCTTCCTTGCTTTCTTTTCGTCCTTAAATATAGCTTTTTTCTAATATACCTTTTAGGCCTCCTTGTTTTCTTATTAAAGAAAAAGTATGTTCATTTACTGATCTCCAGGAGATACCCCAGATGAGCGAGTACTGGGAAGAAGCACTTCGTTTTCATAACATCCTCTCAACAAACTATCAGAGAGTTGTAAACATTTTGCTGGCTTCTGAGGATCACCACCGAGAGAGTTCCTCCAATGTCCATTGTCGTAAACCTCAAAAATAAACGGATACAAAGCATCGGCCGCTATAAGATAGGGTGTGTAATCGTAAGTGGTAGTTTTCAGCTTTAATGGATCAGTGGTAATGTATGTGTTGTCTGCATGCTCTTCACATCTATAAAAATTCATCTCATATCAATGTTCTACCACATACTCGACTTTAGTATGCGTAATGGGCATACGACGCTTCAATATTAACATGCTTAGAGAATGACATAGAATGGAACTAGCACGAACCGTCTCCAGTAGGTTGGAGCCAAACTGACGTGTTTTGGATCTGAAGTTATAACAATTCTAATTTTGTCGCACTTACAATTTTAATGTCTTACAGGAGAGGGGTTTTTATTAAAAACTTTTGTCTTTACATTGTAGCTATTTGCAATATTTTTACAACAGTATTCAATATTATTATTTTTTACATATATTGTGTGACAGTAATTTGAGAATGATCAGCAATGCAGCACTTCAAAACTGGGCATTGAAAGAGCTCGTGAACAATCATTTTCTGAAGATTATAACAAATATTTTTAGTGGGTAGTAATGTTACAGCTTGCTCAACAAAATCGAAAACAATCATTAATATTGAAAGGAATAAAGTTGATGGGTATTTTAAACCTCCCCTGTCTTGGTGGTGGATCAAGTTAATTAGTGGAGAAGAAATTCGAAGAGAAGAAAACGTATCGACTACAAGAAATTTCCGATTCCATTGAGCGCACAATATATCTAGCAGCAAACGCACCAGATACAGATTTTAATGTGATGGGTGGTTCTTTTATGGGCTGCTTCAAGGGAAATAAAATGCTCTTGACTTATCAAGGTCCTGGGAAGAAGAGGGGTTTATTCAACCTTCGTTGAATGGGGGGGGGGGGAGTCAATGTTGATATTGGTAAGATCTTCATCATCCGAGTTATTATTTTGTTCCATGATACTGGAATTATCATTTTCTATGTCAGAGGAAATATTATTATCATTGAGTTCTCGTCTATATTAGAGCATTTATATTGCTGGCGTTATTGCCCGTATGACCCTTATGGCTCATTTTCACCATATGCTTACATTTCAGAATTTTTAAGTATTTTTTTTAACTTGCTATTTTTTTTCAGAAACACGAACAGATGTTTAGTCACTTATTTTAGGTGTGTGAAAAAGTAATTGGTTGTACACTTTGATGCATAATTAAGTATTCAAATGATGTTGTAAAACTTTTAAGTTGCAAGGAAAATTGTCGTCCATTACCATACAAAATCAATATGAAATCTCACTTTTAAACTATATTATAGCGCCTAGAACCAACTTAATTTGAAATTACTAGCGTCCCTGAAGCTTAAAACGATGTTTGTAGCTATTAAAATATTGATAAAAAACTGTATGGTAACGGACTTGAAATTTGGTAACGGATTTGACCTTAAACCATAAATAAACTTCAAGCCTGTGACTATGATTCTAATGATATTTTAAAGCATTACACATTCATACATATGTATTCATTCGGTATAATACTTTCTAACTATTAAGATACAGAAAAATCATTTTTGGAATATATGAATAACTAGCGGTACCCGCACGGCTTTGCCCGTGGTATAAAATTAAAAGTTCATTTGTAAAATAATTGATATAGCAGAAAAAATGCTCTATTTTAGTTTTATTCAACTATAATTCCTTCAAAGTGATATAAAGATCTGATATGGACCCCACACTACTTAATTTTACGTGTAAATTTCTTAGTAGATGCCTTAAGTGCTAAAATAGTGCTTGGAGTGAGCAAGATAACAATTCAAACATTTGTATCCCTAGTTTGCTACGAAACAATGCAAAAAAATGTTTTACAATGATTTATCTCCTAAATATCATCGATTTTAACATCATTCAGTGGATTTTTCGCAAAATATCGCCAACAGCGCCAAATTGAACCTAAATCAAAAAAAAAATTTTTTTTCGCCAATTGGCGTCAAATACTTGGCGATCAAAAGCTTGGCGATATATCGCCAAGTGGTCGCGCCAATTCATATCACTTTTGTTAACCAATTCATATCACCTTGCATTGAAAACACTGATTTACCCGACAAATGGGGTAAAACACCCCCTTGGAACATTCGAATGCAACCCCAAGGGAGATGGACAAAATAAGCCAAAAGAGAAAATAAAACAATTTTGTTGATAACAGGAACCAACAGAAATCTTACCAAAGTTTTAGAGAAGAAGGAAGTTTTCTTTCCTAGCTTAAAAAACAAAACAATACATTTTCCGAAATAAAACACTTTAAAAAAAACCATGCAATATCGCAATTGATACGATATTTCGTTAATCTGTGCTTTAGGTACCCTTTTCTCGCTAAATGAACGATAGGCGCGCCAAGCGTGGTAACCCTAGCTATTTGGCGTAGTTGACTTTTTGAAAACGCGCCAAGCAGGGTCCCAAAGCATCTTCACCGCTTCACCGGGAAAAAGACAGGGTTGCCAGAGAATTGGAACAAAAAAAAACTACGCCTCCTCTAAAAAAAATATTACAAAATACTACTGTTTCCAAACGTTGCCAAAATCAATGTTGCTGAAATGCGAAATCAATGAAAAAAAAAAAAAAAAAAAATCCGCCAAATCTTTTAATTAAGTCATTAGTGTATTGGAAACAGGGTTGCCAGAAACATACTACGCTCCTTATTTGGGCCGAAAAAATACTACCGTAGAATCAAAAATACTACGTCTGGCCGTAGCCTACGAAGATAGACGCTGGCAACCCTGGAAAAAGAAAGAAACAAAAATAAGTATGAACACGTAACCATAGTAACAACATGAAAAATTGATTTCCGTTGATAAAATAATTCATTTTATCTCTCTTTTCAAACAAATTTTATTCTAAAGTTCAACCATTTTAGAATCGTTTGGCTTGCTTTACTGAAGGTAAGCCTTGAATTTCGGGATTCTAAAAACAATTGTTACAGCTCTCCTGATGATCGTAGAAACTTCGAAAAAACTTCATTTTGTGCAGAAAATTCCAAGCTTTCGAATGACATAAGACTTGAAAATGTGTGTGAAATATTTCTTCCCTATTTTATCGAATTTCCTCTAAGAATTCGAATAGAAAAAGAACGAAATGGAATGTTCGAAAAATCGCTTCGAGGTGCAAAACTACATGCTACAAACTAATTTTGTGCCAAGTGGCATGAAAATCGACCGAACGGTTTTGGCGCTACGCGCGTAACAGACAGACAGACAGACAGAAAGAAAGAAAGAAAGAAGGACAGACAGAACCACCTTCAGCTTTATTATTAGTAGAGAAATAAAACACTTGCTCTAAATCTGAAACTTAGTCCTCAAGCAGTTTTTCATAGGCAAGCAGCACACATAGCTATGACTTCACTATTAAGAAAGTTATTTATTTTAACATTATAAACAAGTGTATAATACATTAACAAAAGCGAGAAACGGAGGGGAAAATGTTGCACATAAATGCACGAAAATGCGATTCATCACACGGTCTAATGATGAAGATATCCTTTTTCAATTTTTCCGCTACCTTTATTTATTAATGTTCTATTATTCGTAATTTCGAAGCCAAATTTTTACATTAATAAATTGATTTCGGTACTGTCGCATCAGAGAAGTAATGCACAATTAAATTACAGTATTTATCTATTACGTTAAATTGAAAACGCTTTTAATTAAAAACTATTTATAATTCTCAGCTAATAATGAAAGTTCCGGTATTTTACGTTACCAATATCGATATTTCGAAATTGCAAAATTACTCAGAATATCAGTATTTGATCTATGCATATCCCGGTATTGCAATCACTAATGGCAACGGACTTGACCAATAACGGACTTGACATTTCAACAAAAAAATCAAATTATGGCTAGGATGTCGAACTTAAAAATTGATAAATATGCATTTTCTTAGAGTTGTATAATAAACAATATTTATGGGTAAAAGTTTAGAAAAAGCAAAAATTAATACTAAAATCTTTGGTAACGGACTTGACAAAGAACAAAAATACGCACCTTCAAGAAATTTTGTGCGAAACGCCACAGTAAAACTTCTCAACTGAAAAAAAAATTATGGTACGATATAGTTACGTTACTAGTTTGTTAAGTTATCTGAATACGTGTTACCATCTTTTGACAGCAATAAATACCTTTTTTAGCTAAAATAATCTTAGGGTAACGAATTTGACAAGAACTTCCGGACAAAATATATTTATACATTTCTTAATTTCAAAAAAAATACTATTGTCAATATTTCTCATGAACATCATACACTAATAGTCAATATTTAAAAATAATTTGTCGTATATACTTTTTTATACAATTAAGTATCTAAAAAAAGTAGTTGAACTTGTGAAAATGGGAAATGGACAAGCGTTTTTGCCTTGATTCTCATTTTTAAAGACTTATATAAAAAAAAAAAAAATTTCAATATTTTTTTGAATGATAGAATTTATTTTTGGGTATTTCTTACAGAAAATAATTGTTCGCGTTGAATTTAAAATATAAATTATGCTTCAAAATCGTCTTTTTAACCTACGGACAGCAAATGTAAGCAAATTTTGAAAATGACCCGTATGCACAAGCAAAAATAAAATGTAAGAAATGGATAAAGTGAATTGAAGTCCACACATTTCGCCTTTCTTTTATGATACAACTTGATGGCATTTGTTCTGCCTCCATAAAAGGCATTCCTGGGAATCAGCTGGTCTTGTATTTCATGCGTGTTCAGGAACTGTTTTAAGTTGATGTCTTTCTTCACATCAATCCTGAAATCATGCTCCCATTTTACCCCTACAGTGTAGCCAATGGCTCTCAATTTCTGTATTAACTCTAAGGTTTCATTTCCATCCGCAGTATCATCGTCGTCGTCAATTATTTCCTCCTCATTTCGCTCCATGCATAAATTGCAAATGGCAGCAGTCATAATTATATTACACACTTTAGCAGGAGAATATGCCAGTGTTCCTCCATTTTCATGCAGGCATCTAAACCTGCTTTTCAGAACCCCAATTGCCCGTTCAACAACATTTCTAGCACTCCTATGTTTCTGGTTGTATAGATGCTCTCGAGGAACTGTTGTCGATCAACTCTATGAAGTCATGAGTCAAGGTTCCACGGGATACCCCGAATCTCCTAAAAGGGCTTGGAACTCTGTTCCCGCTGAATCTGTCCCTCAGTTGCACATTCGCCAGATGAAAGAGTCGTGGCTGCCTCTGGGCCATCTCGGGACTACATCCAAGAATTTCAATTTTGAATTTGCGACCTGTAAAATAAAATATCCTCAATGAGCGTAATAACAACATATACAATAAATGTATGACATGTGTGAATTAGGAAGCTGCTCCAGTGCAAAGTATGCAAAAGCCGAGTAAACTTATTTATATTAAAATTTCCCAGGAAAAATAATGCAGAAATTACGTGTTAATGTCATTAAATTAGATACCAACTTTCTCCGAAACTCCGACATCATGGAAAAATAAGCCGCAAAGCCCTAATTTTTTAAACATACTTCTAATAAAAGCCATAGGGTCATTCCGTGTGAAATCAACAAGCCTTGACCAACTTGACCATCATCAATTTAAAAAAAAATTGTATTGTTGATTGCGTCTATAAAGTAATACAAAAAACTGATTTTTAAAAAATATTTCAGCTGTTAGCTTTTTGTTTTTACTTTCTTCTATATCTAATATATAGAAGAAAGTATTGGTTTCGTGAAAATTTTCGAATGTCGAATTTTGACGGATTTGCACGTTTTGAGGTGCGCTGAGTCCATTTCGACCATTTTTAGAAAATGTCTGTCTGTCTGTCTGTCTGTCTGTCTGTGTGTGTGTGAGTCTGTATGTGTGTGACCAGTTTTTGTGGCCGCGCTAGAGCAAAAACTACTGAATGAAATCGAACAAAAATTTTTGCACATATGTACCACCATGTGAACTGGTGCACCTGACTTTTTTTAGCGAATTCCTCCAAGGGGGGTGGAGCAATCGCACGTGTTCTGCGCGGGGGTGATTGCTATATCTCAGGAAGTAACCGGCGGAATCAAACGAAAATTGGTCCATAGATAGACCCTACTGAGTACAGGTGCTGATTCAATTTGTTTGTCAATATCTCCAAGGGGGGTGGAGCAATCGCACGTGTTCTGCGCAGGGGTGATTGCTATATCTCAGGAAGTAACCGGCGGAATCAAACGAAAATTGGTCCATAGGTAGACCCTACTGAGTACAGGTGCTGATTCAATTTGTTTGTCAATATCTTGAAGGGGGGTGGAGCAATCGCACGTGTTCTGCGCGGGGGTGACTGCTATATCTCAGGAAGTAACCGGCGGAATCAAACGAAAATTAGTCCATAGGTAGACCCTATTGAGTACAGGTGCTGATTCAATTTGTGTGTCAATATCTCAAAGGGGGGTGGAGCAATCAAAAGTGCTTATTTTGTCACTGCACCTACTGTATCTCGGGAAATATTGCAGCGATTTGAATGAAATTTGGAATAACACTAACCCAATATGGAAGCAAGCATCGATTAAATTTTGGCGCCAATCGCCCCAGGGGGAGGGTGGGGTGATTTTTGCGCTTAGTCAACAATGCGAAAAATTACTTCATTAAAAAATCGCTTTCACGCTATTTAATTATCAAAACAGCTGAAAACTTTCAATGATTTGAAATTTTTAACTGTTGCCAATTTCTTTTTACTAACAAACAAAATGTTTGCAATTTATCTAAACAAGGCTTTTGCAATGATTTCCAATTTCGCTCATTGATTCTGCATTTGCAGGGTTATTACGATAATTGGGAAATTGGCGCTGTCTCCAACTACTCGGGCGAGTACGTATTTTATTTTGTAACCGGAATTCATAAGATAGATATAGAAGAAAGTTTCGTGACGGCCACGACAGCTAGTTTGTTATATGGGTGATTCTACGCTATTTGAATTCAGACGGCCAATGGAAAAACTTCATGTAAAACTAATTTTATTAATGTTTTTGTGTGCTTAAGCATTACAGACTATTATCTTTTATATGGAGCACCCAATTAATTCACTACAATTATTTTATTTTAGCATCTATAGCTGAAAATAGTCGTAAATGTATACTCCCCTGGCCTGTCCAAATACTAGTTTTTATACAAACATGTTCGACGTTCAATTTTTTGCTAACTTGGCATAATGTTTTTTGCCATAATCATACACTTACATTAACAGAGAAACATATTTCATCAGTAAACATTGAAAAAATATTTATTATTATTTAAAACAAATACACTTTTCAACGGGCCATTTCAACAGTGTCCCCCTCACCTGGCGAACTTCAAAGACTGATATTTCGCATTAAAAATGCATAAGGATGATGTTGATTGCGAATAACCAGTGTAATACTGAGTAAAGTTAAAATCAAGCTAAGAGGTTTTAAAAAAAATCGAATATTATTGCATCGGTTCTCGTTGAAAGTGCGTCGAAGCGTACTGCGCCAGTCGTTGTAGTATTTCCTCTGGTAAGTATAACTTTTAATATTTCATCGTTACATAAGTGTTCGTATGTATAATGTAATGCTTATTGTGTGCAGACATCACGGTTTACGTGAAGTTCTGGTAAGAAGAACGCGTGATGTTGTTTTTATAGTGCGATTTTGTCACTTCTCTGGCGTTACTCCCCTGGTAGTTTTGTTTCAAAAAAGGGTAAATATACATTAAAATTGTGTTATAGGAATAATTAATTTCATTTTAAATCTTAATTGCCCCTGTGAAAGCAATTTGAATGAACGTAAATAATGCGGGAAGTATTTTTATTTGGGATCTGCGGTGCGACTTGTATGCAACATGTCGTGTTTTCAAGATTGATTTTTTTTATTTTATTTTCAAGATTGATTTTTTTTATTTATTTTTACAAGGCGAGATTATTATTACAAGGCGAGAATTTTTTTTGAATACTGGTCTTGTAGAAATGAGTTCATACTATGATTTTACACCGAAAAAAAAGTGAAATAATAGTAAATCAAACCAGAATTCTGCCAATAGTGTCACTCCACTGGCAACGCATTTTCCCCTGGTATCGATAAACCCCCCAAAAATTGAAATTTCGTCTGGCCCTTACCACTACAATCATAAAAATAGCGGCTACTAGTGATGTAATGAGTGTGGAATTGAACAGATTATTTTTTCTTTGGGGACACAAAAAACGCATTGACCGTAGAATCACCCATATGTCATTTTAACGCTCTTTTAACAGGCTTTCATATGATATGTAACTTGACAAGGTTTCGTGATGTTAATATTTCAAGGTCACCGAAAGCATTATTTGACCTTGAATATTTCAAAAAGTATATATATTTTTTAAATCTGAAAAAAATATATATGTTACTTCCTAATGTGGTGTATATGTGGTAAAAATTTGAAAATGGGACAACAATGGGATCTGGACGAAAAATGAAATAGACTTTTTACCCTCTTACCACTTTATTGCAATGCCTATGGCTCCTGAACATATACAATACAGAAATACTTCAAACTGTGAAATGTTATTTACAAGTGACGGTTGGCAAATTCCACTTCTTGTTTTTAGAGGTTATAAATCATTATGGTTGCGCTTCCCCTAAATTCTACTTTCGAAATAATAGCACTTATAGGCACATTGAAAACATTTTCAAAGTCAGGATAGTAGAAAGAATTTGAGGGTCTATGAGGATGCAACAGCATTTTCACATTTTGATTTTCTTCATTCTGTGTCTAAGACGCGCCCTACCCTCCAATATCCATTATACCTGCAGGTCAAGAATCCAACCATCTCTGAGCAATCAAGATCGCAATTGACAGTTGTACGTTCGATCCTTATAGTGTTGGAAACTGAATATGAATATGCTTTCACTTGCATCTGATTCCTATTCAATGGCATAAAACAATGAAGACTGAGTGCCTGGTATTGTAATTGTCGTCATTTTTCTGGATTTCAAAACCTGTTCTTCCTGTTTATAATGTTCAATTGTGCAATATTTAAATTTAATTGATTTGATATGCTTATTTGCCCAATCAGTTGTTTGATTGGGCAAATGAGCATATCAAATCAATTAAATTTAAATGTCGTGGTGTCATGATTTGACTGTCATAAATCTTTTGCAGACTGGTTTTAGTTGCAAGTCTTTTACCAGTTTCACCCACGCCATCACAGGCACTTTTGCCATGGGATTAGGCAAAAAAATGCCACTCTACTTTAATCACGAAATCTGATTCATGATAGCTCAGGTTAAGAAAATTCAGTCCTTTTTTGTACTGTGAGGCCGCTTCATCACTGAACCCTCCTCTGCTCTTGAGTACTTCATAACAGGCTCTTTGGCACGAAACATCTCTTTGCTATCGCAAATGAGATGTTTTTTTATCTTCACTGAGATGGCCTGTCCTCACAAGATCACCGAAAAAGCTATATGATAGCAACTGCCGCTGTTGATGACACACCAAATCTGACTGAAGTAACGGCCGCGCTACAAATATCAAGATAGTTTCGTTTACTTCGTACAGTTATAGTACAAAGATTTGCATTGTATTTCCGTGGGTCATAATATTACACGACGGCACTAGCTTTCGGGAGAGTTGAAATGTAAGTCCGACTTCTTTGATGTTTAAATTGTTAGTGTCTTTCGCTTTCCAGGTTGCTAGTGAGAATCAACCTATCTTTTGAGAAAATAAAAAAGAGATTTCCAATCTGTCTTTTGTAGGAAAGCGCAACTGGTATAAAAATCTTAGGAGGGATGAGAGAGATTTTAGTCAAAACGCGCCCGCTGGTCAAAGGCTATCTTGGGAGGGGAGGGGGGCTAAAGAGTAAACTGGGCACTCCCCCCAGAGGAATGATTACCGATAGCCGTTGCTCTTTTTAACCCCTTCAGTCGGAATTATGGAATACATATCCATTTTTTTTTCTTTCAATTTGGCATACAGAGTACGACTGCAGAGAGTATCTTGTAAACAAAATTTCAAGTTTGTAGTTAAAAAATTAAAAAAGTTATGACCTATCCGGTATAACGGACATTACGTCACAGTGGGTGAAGACGGCAAAGTTGCACGATTTTAACAAAATGTTGAAAGTTAAACAAATTTACTTTTAACTTTTTTTGGTAATGTGTTACATTAGATTTAATTCATCATACTGTTGCAGAAAATTTTATATTTTGCTCGTATATTTCCATACGGGCGATTCTCTGTAAACTGGTAATTGGCTGTCCGGACTGAGTATTTTAAAACTAATAAAGTGTAATAAAGTATTATCGCTCTTAGTACAAGTAAAGCATTAATACTTTGTGGCCCAATTGTATTTGGAGTGATAACACTTTAATTTTTTTTTTCTAGAAATTATCTAAGCGCCAAAAACACAGTCCCCTGGCTGTCCCAATCCCATCGTCTAACTGTTAAAGATAGTGTTTCAAAAAACCTATTAACACTACATAAATTTGGCAATTAATATCTAAAAATTGAATAATGAAGCTATATTTTTCTTATGAAATAAGGTATAATTACGTATTTCTAAAACCTAAAATTGTCATGTAAATTCTGTCCGGAGATTTTTCAAACAGTCCCCTGCAACAAATTCAAAGCTGTAGTACGAAAAATCTATAACTTTTGCAAATTCTTTTTGGCACGAAGTTTAAAGTAATCAGTGTGAATTTGCCGAAATCGCCAAGAACGGTGTTGAAACGCTACTTTGCTTAGTTTGAGAGCCACATTTGTGGTAAAAGTATGCATCAGGGTCGTTGCGAAAACAGTCCTCTGGGAAGTGATTTTATTAATGTCAATTAATTTAATTATAAAACATATTGGTTATTATGTCCACGATTTGTGCCTCAATTTATTGGTAGTCTCGTAATTAATTATGTTCCAATAGTTTTGCAGATATTACGCAACAAAGAGCAAAAACACAGTCACCTGGCACAGTCCCCTGCCTAGTTATACTAGGCGGGGGACTTACCCCCTATCATGATTTATGAGAAAACACAAACTTCAATTGGCCCTCTTTCAAACCAAAGTAATAGATTCATTTTCTGAGCAATAGTATTATAATTATACGAACATTTCAAAAAACCGTGCCCGGACAGATTTCATGTGAAAAATAACGAGTTTACAGAGAATCGCCCATATAATGCAATTATTTCAAGAAAAATTATTACAGAACTTTTTTTTCTTAAACTGTAATTCATTTTTATTCAGCATGATTGGATGGTATAAACCCTGTATATATATATATATATTGATAAAACCTGAAAATTTTTATCAGTATTTCTTTTTATTTTACAATATATATATATATATATATATATATATATATATATATATATATATATATATATATATATATATATATATATATATATATTACAAGAAAAGAAGTTATGAATTTTTATTTTTCATTCGTAGAGGTAAAATGCACAGCACTTATACCAAACTGAATTGAAAATTTGATACTACTTCATACTTCAGTCAATTAGAATTTAAAAAACCATGTGACATAACACATACTTTTAACAAAGGAAAATTAGAAATATTTAAACTACCACGACAATATATGAAAAATAATTCCTGTCTCGTTTGAAACATAAATCGCTGCTTGAAATGAACAACGGCATATCTGCAAAAATCGATTTTTTTTAATTATATCAAAAAATTCAGTTTTTTTTACTCTTTCTTGTGGTAATATCGGCATATCTTTAGTTTCAAAATATCACGCAGCAATCGTTAGTGTCGTTGTGCATAGTTATTATTTTGGCGCGCTTTTGCTAGTAAAAAACGACACTGCCGCCATTGCGTCAGTTCTGAATAAGTGCTTGGAGGAGGAACATCTAATGTCTCTGTAAGTTGATTCGGCATAAGTACCCTTAATACCATTTTACTTCAAAATACCGTTTTGCTGCAAAAACTTTAAAACGCTCTCCTGAAAAATGGCGTTTCGCAGATATGCCGTTGTTCATTTCAAGCAGCGAAATGTGCTTTGCGCTTTAGGCACAAAATGTTAGTTTTGTAAATGCAGTATCTATTTTTACACCTTGTTTCGCATTAGGCACCATCATGGTCGGGCATGTGGTCAACTTTATCAACTCGCACATCTTTTGAAGGTTGTACTTCCATGAGGGTTTTATGGCAGAACTGTTTTTGTGGAAGAGGAGGAGTAAGAGAGGGCCTACCTCTTTTCACATTTCCCCTTTGCTTGCCTATTAATATTAAATCCTCAGCAACTTTTAATCTAAAATTCATTTAATGTAAGATATTCTTAGATAGTGTTAATAGAACTTGCTGATCTTTTCTGTATTCAACCCAACTATTGGCAATTGCTAGATCAACAGCATGAAAGATCATTCGTAATGTCCACTTTTTCGATCGAACACTTATTCAATACATTGCAAAGAGTTGATCTAATAGATCAACTCCACCCATACCAGTGTTGTACTTCTTAACAATTGTGGGTCGCTTTACTTTGATGGAACACTTACTTTCCTTACACCAGCGTGTCACCTCATCTTCTTCATTAATTCCAATGAAGTTCGACGCTAATGCAACGCTTCGGTTGTCGACCCATTTTACACAATTGCCACATCTCCATGCAAACTTGTAACCTCCTGCGAAAAACCTCCACCTTTTCTGAAACATTCTTTATCCGAAAGTAGAGGTGGTTTCATCAAACGATTTAGTCGCACAGTACCTGTAGCATTAATCCTTTGCACTTCAAAGTTTGAAGCAAGGAATATGAATTGAAATAGTTGTCAAAATACAATTCATAGCCTTTTCCAGGAAGCCTCCTGGAGCTGCAATACGACTGCTGTACTTTGCCCATATCGTAAAAGATTTTGATCAAATTCTGTCGTACTACCTTGATGAATCATAAAATCATATGCCATGCCCGATATGCCGCATAAAACGAAAATTTTTGCTCTCTATTTATTTGGTTTATTTTTTACATATTGGTTGATATTCACATTGCCCCTAAATGGGACAATCGACTCATCAATGCTGCACACTTTTTCAAGCGGCAACTGGGAGCAGCGATTTCTTATACAATCTTAGATAGGCCGCACTTTATACAACCAGTCTTCTATAACTTCATGAAAAACATCAACAAAATGAAGATTTGCCCTAAGTTGAAAAAACCTATCTTTTGTCACACTGTTGACAAAACATGGAATTCCAACAATGGTATCTAGTACAAATTCACTCGGGAAACTTGAGCGTTCCCATTATAACATGCAGACCAAACATACGGCTTACACCTAGAAGAATACTGTCACAACTCAAAAACAGAAAAATTTAAGACATGGAAAAGAAATTGATATATTAAAGCAATTAGTGATAGTGCAGTCTATCATACATTAGGTTAGATCATTTCGGCTCATTTGCTTTCATAATGCTTTTAAAATAAAAGTTTCTTTTTGACTTTTAAATCATGGCTCTGGGTACATCTCTGAACATTCGGAGTTTCGACTTTTGAGTTGTGACAGTATTCTTCTAGGCGTGCGATATGATAGGTGCATTAATCAACAGTAATGAAGTACAAGTTAAGTGTGATAAGATGTTTTTAATATTGGTAAAACTATAAAACAAAATCCAGCCTCCTTGAGGATTTGTTTAAAACAGAAATAACAGCTTTACTGCTTACATCAATTTCTCTATAAATATTTAAGCATGCCAACCCATTAAATCTATTTTCCCCCATTGTACTTCGAAGATACATTTTTACACGGCGCAGCGTGGAAAACGATCTTTTAGCCGTACTTGTTGTCACCGGAAGAGTGGCCAAAATTTGTAACAATAAAAAACATTTGGAAATAATGCCTTATCGCAAAAATCCAAAGCATTTATTGCATTTTTGGGAAAAAGGAGTTCAGTGCGAAACTATCGTACCACCGCTCTATTTCATCCTGCAGCTCGTTTTTATTTTGACCTTTAATATCTTTTTGGTACATATCGTACAATTTAAAAAATCGCAACTCCCTGTCACATTTTTGAACTGCTTTCGTAGGTAGCAAACATAAAAAAACTTGTTAATACTTCTTTATGTTTGACAAGCCTATTCTCTATTGGATTTATAAAAGAGTCAATCCAGGGAATGAAAATTGCCCTTTTATAATATTCTTCCACCGTTACTGCTGGTGGGTTGCTACGGTTTTTTTGTTTGCCTATTATTCTTGGCATTGTCATAGTCGCCCCAAGATGCTCAGCGGCTTTTTCAGCTTCCTGAAACAATGTTTCGAATTCTTTATCAACATTTGATCTTATTAATTTGATTCGCCCGAGAACGAGCTCAGCAAAAGTGATCGCTGATACTAGATTTTCATCTATACCCTGCAGTTTTTTGCGCAACTGGACTGTATAGCTGAGCAACTTTTCAGCAGAATATAGGGATATCAGGAATTCACTTTGGCTTAAAGTGTTGAAGAGAATAGCAGCTTCCGATGGATACCTCTCGGTCACTCCACTGCTTTATATCATCTAGAGCATCTGATACCGGCTGAATCAATTGCGTCATTACTAGAACTGCATCATACCTTTGAACCCATCTTGTTGGGCAAAGTTGCTACAGTTTTTGTTTCTTCTGATCACTTTTCAGAGCTTGGATTTTGCTTTGTAGAATATTTTGCCTTTTCGGTGTTTTGAAAAAGCTCCATATTTTCTCAATCACACCAAGACAGTTTCTGATTGAAGTGATCTCAGCTGTATTAGTTAGAGCTAAATTAAGGCTGTGAGAAGCACAGTGAACGTAGAGCGCTGTTGGGTGAACCTCTTGGATGTAGGCTTGAACACCTTTAAACTTCCCGTTCATAGCAGCAGCTCCATCATAACCTATCTTGGCCACGTAGACAACTCTGCGTCCCCAGAAGATAGCTCTGCGTCCCCATAGCTTCTTGTTGCTTGAAATTTCGCACAAATGGAGAAATTGAAATAAATCCATTAGCATCTTTTAATCTGCTACCTATTGTTTCATCATCAAACTTAATGAGAACAGCGTCTGGCATTTCACCTTCTTCCAACTGATCTCTGTGTAACGTTGGCCATTTGAACCCTTTTACAATGCCCGTATCCCCATTCACGAGTCCATCGAAACGGCGATATTTCGTCTCAACAGTACGCGAGATTCGCTTGCCAAAACTATCGTCAATCAGAGACCACCGCAGTTATGAACATCGCTGGGAATAACACTATCAGGAGGTTTTCTGCCGTGGGTTGCTGCTTCACGTGACTCATCAATTGCTTGAATCTTGAACTTCCGAGTTTGACACTCTATTATTGTTAGGCGCAGCATAGCCCATGAAGGCTCTTGTGCCAAAAAACCTAAAGCAACCAACCTTGAACGTCCGATTTAGTGTTGCATTGGTAATGGTCATTTTACCATTGTATTCAACTTGTTTGACGGTGGGATAGATACAAACCACTGCATCATCTTAAGTCCCCCGTTAACGGGATCCTTCGTCTTTCACACGACAGCTCTAATTCTGTAGTTGTCAGCTCTATCAATCGTAAATGATTGAGAAGATCTATTAAATCCTGATCATTTCGTTGTAGGATGTTTATTGTCAACTCGGCAGAACGAGCACCATGCTGGTTGCACGAAACACCAATCCCCTTTTACTAGTGGCAGCTGCATTATGTCTCCAAAGAACAGTATGTTCAACCCTTCGAATAAAAGATTACTGCTTTTAAATTCTTGAAGTGTTAGATGAATCATACGCAGGTTCTCGTACGAGTTTAGACATCTCTTCATTTTTTAAACGTAATCATAGTTTGGCGCAGTATAACCTATAAAGCCTCTTTCGCCATTAAATACTAAACAACCAACCAACCGTACGAGTTAAGTTGTTTGATATTCTTGCAATTACCACTCGATTTAAGTAAACATTATTTTATTCCAACTCGCATTTCATCAAAAGTTGCTTTTGTCAGATGTCTGTGCATCCATAAGCTCACAATTTTTTTGCATTGAAAAAGGCGTTCCTTTTAACGCCGAAACACGTATCTGCAGTATCCCTGCGAATTGTGCTTCTTTAAAGTTGTATTTTTCTTCACACACAAACGTCCCCCCCCTCCCCCCGTTGTCCGTTTACCTTGTCGGGGGGGGGGGGGGCTTGCGGTGTGGTGTGTTCGGGGTGAGCTCTTGGCCGGAGTAGTGACCCCCCGTTGCTCAAACCGAAGTTCGGAGGGAAGGGATTTTTTTTTCCATTCCTTCCCTCATCACACTTACCAAATTTCGGAACAAACCCAAGCCAAGGCGTGGCGACCGTGCCGATGGCTGCGTGGTACCGGGGCCAAGCGGTATCTCATACGGGAGGCTTCAGGGCTAGCTGGCGAACCCTGTCGTATGCAGCCTTACCCCTGTGTAGGGGGGCTACGCAGGGGCTCGACCCCACTTTTCCCCCCAGTTCTCCGGTCCAATTGTGGATTCTAAAAATAAAAACTCTTCTCCCCCACGTGGGGAGCGTCAGATGGATTACTCTTCAAACACTGCAAAGTTTTTTATCATCAAAAGAAATGATAACTTAGACTTCTCAAAAGTATCTCCTTTCATAATAAATAAAGCTCTGTTACACCATATAGGCGAATTCGAATCCGTTAAAAAACTAAGAAATGGCGAACTACTTATTGAAATTAAAAATTCCAAACAAATCAAATCAATATTATCACTTAAACAAATTGGATCATACTTATGTTCAGTAACAGCCCACACAACGCTCAACTTTTCAAGGGGAATAATATCGGAACCGGACCTTTTATACACTTCCGAAAATGAAATACTAGAAAATCTGGAAGACCAACTCGTAACCGGAGTGAGAAGGATCACTATCAAACGCAATGGTGAGATCGCGCCTACTAAACACGTCATTTTGACGTTTAGTACACCTGAGCTCCCAACGCGCGTTAAAGCTGGCTATCTCTCTTGTCCAGTAAGACCGTTTATTCCAAATCCGCTCCGGTGCTTTAAGTGCCAGCGGTTTGGACATTCTAAGATTTCGTGTCGTGGTACCGACACATGTGCCAGATGTGCCGAACCTGGCCATGATAGTGTACAGTGCACGAAAGACTTTAAATGTGTCAACTGCAAGGGAGATCATCCTTCTTATTCGAGAAAATGTTCCAAATGGTTACTAGAAAAAGAAATACAGGTTATAAAAACGACCCAAAAAATATCATATCCTGAAGCAAGGAAAATAGTCGATTCCCGTACCCCTACCGCAGGAATTTCTTATGCTGCTGCCGTTAAAAAGGTTCTTAAAACTTCAAGCACCCAAACAGATACTCAAATAAACACTATTAAGCCAGTTATCTCACCTCAACGAAATATTCAAACTAACAGTTCAAATTCTTCGCAAAATAAAACTACCAACAATAAACCACCAATAGAAAAGCATATCGTTAACGCGCCTAATACTGTAATTACTATAAACAAAAATACGCAAAGTTCTAAAAAAGCTGCAGAAAAAAAGAAAATGATACAATCACGAGCTAAAATTGGGGTTTCCTCTAAACAGAGACCACCAAAATTTTTTGGTTTTAAAAAAGAAAACTCCTTGGGCCCTTGCAAGCTAACTAAACTCACGAAATCTTTTCTTGAGGAAATTGTTCCCCCTCACATGGAAGTTAAAGACGTAGAGTTTCAAGAACTTCTGCCATCCGACGATGAAGGGTGGTTGGACCCCTCTGCGTAATGAGCTACGGTTTTTTTGGTCGTTTTTTTCTCCTTTTTCTCATTATGGTTCTGAGCATTCTTTCTTGGAATTATCGGAGTTACTCGCATAATGTCACAGACGTCAAAGATCTTGTAGAAACGCACCATATTCTGTCTGCAAGAAACATTCTTATCCCCTACAGACAGACAGAGACTGAAAGGTTTTGAAATATACCGCAAGGACTGCCTGACAGGAGACCGTCGTTGTGGAGGAGTAGCGATGCTAATCTCCACTGATTAGGCATCTAGCCAGCTCAGTATCAACACGTCCCTACAAGCAGTAGCTGCGCGTGTTCACCTTCACTCGCTAGTCACAGTCTGTTCGGTGTATATTCCACCTTCTTATGACTTGAGAAGCGTGGAATTGCAGACATTGATCGATCAAATTCCTCCCCCACTTCTCATCTTGGGGGATTTCAATGGCCACAATCCTCTCTGGGGAGTCCAGACACCAACAGTAGAGGATTGATAATCAAAAATTTTATTTGCGACAACGATCTATGCGTCCTTAACAATGGTAGCAATACTTATTTCCATCGTCCTACGCAGACTTACCATGCCATCGATCTTGAAGTATGCTCACCTTCTATTCTACCACTGTGGGATTTCTATGTTGAAAGTGGACTCTACAGTAGTGGCCACTTTCCTGTCAAGTTAACCTTTACTGGACGCTGCAGCAATCAACCGCAGCAGCAAGCCCGTTTCCGCCTTGATCGAGCTGATTGGGCAGCATATACCCAGTTGGCAGAAATCCCATCAGAAGTTGTGATAGATACTGACATCGATGAAGCGGTAAGCCGAGTAACAGACATAATCCTGGGAGCAGCGAACGCTGCTATACCGAGAACCACTAGAGTTAATATAAAGTATCCTAAACCCTGGTGGAATACTCTTTGCCAGGAAGCTCATAGGACCCAGAAAAAAGCTTGGAGCGAATTCCGTCGATATCTGACCACAGTTAATTTAGTGGCACTTAAAAGAGCTCGTGCTGAAGCTCGGAGGATTCGGCGGAAGAGCCAGACGGACTCGTTGCAATCGTATGTCAGCACGATCACGGCGTCCACTCCATCTAAAACCGTATGGAATAAAATTAAGAAAATCGCTGGCAGTTACAATACAACGTGTGCTCCTATTCTAGAAAAAAACGGAAAAGCAATATCTGATCATAAAGAAGTGGCCAACTGTTTGGGGACTCATTTGTCTGAAGTCTCCAAGACAAACAATTATGAATCAAAATTTTTAATTTTAAAATCCTTTAAGGAAAGAAAAATCCTTAATTTTAATTCAAATATATTAGAGTCATATAACATTAATTGTACTTTTAAAGAACTTGTTCTGGCTTTGGATAAAACCCGTAATACTTCACCTGGACCTGACGAAATACATAATAGCATGTTGAAAAATTTGAGCAAGACCTCTTTGATAAAAATATTGCAATTTTTTAATAGAATTTGGACTGAGAACCGTTTTCCGAAAATCTGGACTCAAGCAACAATAATACCCTTACTAAAACCAAATAAACCACCTGACCAGCCCGAAAGCTATAGGCCTATAGCGCTTACAAGTTGCCTCTGTAAATTGGTGGAGCGGATGGTTAACTCCCGATTAACTTACATCCTGGAATCAAAACAAATAATATCCTCCTATCAAAGTGGATTCAGGCGCGGCAGGAACACAATTGACAATTTACTGCTTCTGGAAACATCAATTGGAAAAGCCTTCCTTAAACGGAAACATTTCGTGAGCGTTTTCTTTGACATGGAAAAGGCATATGACCGTACCGTGAGATATGGTATCCTCAAAATCCTTTACGAGTATGGGTTGCGAGGTAACCTACCTATCTTTATCTCCAATTTTCTTAAACATCGAACTTTTCGAGTACGTGTCAAGTCTATCCTGTCAGATACCTTTATTCAAGAAGAGGGTGTACCCCAGGGAAGTGTGTTGAGCGTAACTCATTTCATAATAGCAATTAATAGTTTGATTGATCAGCTGCCTCCAGCTGTTAAAGGTACCATGTTCGTTGATGATTTCCAAATCTCTTTTTCGTCAACGTGCATGAGTATCATCGAGCGCCAGCTGCAAATTGCAATAAATAGAGTCACAATGGGCGGAGGAAAATGGCTTTTCCTTCTCCCCACAAAAAACTTTCTGTAAACATTTCTGCCGTAAAAGAGGTCTTCATCCAGACCCAGCCCTATTCTATAATAATCAACCGATTTTTGTAAAAGATTAAAGAAAATTCCTTGGGCTCACACTGGACAATAAACTTATTTTTTTTTGCCGCACATTCAAGAGTTAAAGAAAAAATGCTTATTAAAATTAAATATTCTTAAAGTTTTAGTGAACACTTCCTGGGTGCAGATACAGAGACACTTTTAAAAATTTATCGTTCTCTGATACGCTCAAAAATTGATTATGGATGCCAAGTTTATAGCTCTGCTGCTAAAAGCTATCTCAAGATCCGGATCCTATACATAATCTAGCTCTACGCATCTGTACAGGGGCCTTCAGAACTTCGCCTATAGACAGTCTACATATTCTTGCACGTGAACCTGCGCTAAACAATCGACGTCTCAAACTTTCTTTAAATTTTTACTTCAAACTAAAACCTCATACGGACCACCCTTTGCACCGAAATATTTTCCATCCATCTAATGTCTTTTTATTTCTACACCGGCCATCTGTGACCCCAACATTTGGAATCCGGATGCGCTGGGTGCTGTCTGATTTGCAGCTATCAGATTTTAATACTATGAACACACTAGAATTACTTGAACCGTGGTGTGAAGTAAATATTTTGACAATCAAAGATCTTGATAAATTCTCCAAAGAAAATACTGCCAACACGGTATATTACCAAATCTTTCAGGATCTAAGAAAAAGTTATTCAGAATATAAAGAAATTTTCACAGGTGGATCAAAAGCAAGTGATCACGTAGGCTTTGCTACAATAATTGACGGTCAAACAAACGCAGGAAAACTAAATTCATCTTGTTCAGTATTTACCTCAGAAATAAAAGCTATATTCACATCCTTACAATCAATAGCCCAATCTATCCACAAGAAATGGATCATATACACTGACTCTAAGAGTTCAGTGGAGGCCATCACACACTGCAACAATAGTAGCCATCCTATAGTCATTCAGTCCTATCATTTATGGGTGATTCTACGCTATTTGAATTCAGACGGCCAATGGAAAAACTTCATGTAAAACTGATTTTATTAATTTTTTTGTATGATTAAGCATTACAGACTACTATCTTTTATATGGACCACTCAATTAATTCACTACGATTATTTTATTTTAGCATTTATAGCTGAAAATAGTCATAAATGTATACTCCCCTGGCCTGTCCAAATACTAGTTTTTATACAAACATGTTCGACGTTTAATTTTTGCTAACTTTGTATAATGTTTTTTGCCATAATCACACACTTACATTAACAGAGAAACATATTTCATCAGTAAACATTGAAAAAATATTGATTATTATTTTTAAAAAATACACTTTTCAACGGGACATATCAACAGTGTCACCCTCACCTGGCGAACTTCAAAGACTGAAATTTCGCATTGAAAATGCATAAGGATGATGTTAATTGCGAATAACCAGTGTAATACTGAGTAAAGTTAAAAGCAAGCTAAGAGTTTTAAAAAAAAATCGAATATTATTGCATCGGTTCTCGTTGAAAGTGTCTCAAAGTGTACTGTGCCAGTCGTTGTAGTATTTCCCCTGGTAAGTATATCTTTTTATATTTCATCGTTACATAAGTGTGCGTATGTATAATGTAATGCTTATTGTGTGCAGACATAACGGTTTACGTGAAGTTCTGGTAAGAAGAACGCGTGATGTTGTTTTTATAGGTAATGTGTGATTTTGTCACTTCTCTGGCGTCACTCCCCTGGAATTTTTGTTCCAAAAAAGGGTAAATATACGTTAAAATTGTATTATAAGCATAATTAATTTCATTTTTAATCTTAATTGCCCCTGTGAAAGCAATTTGAATGAACGTAAATAATGCGGGAAGTATTTTTATTTGGAATCTGCTGTGCGACTTGTATGCAACATGTGTTTTCAAGATTGTTTTTTTTTATTTTATTACAACGTGATAATTTTTTTTGAATACAGGTCTTATAGAAATGAGTCCATACTATGATTTTACATCGAAAAATAAGTGAAATAATAATAAATCAAACCAGAATTCGGCCAATAGTGTCACTCCCCTGGCAACGCATTTTCCCCTGCTATCGATAAACCCCCCAAAAATTGAAATTTCGTCTGGCCCTTACGACTATAATCATAAAAATAGCGGCTACTAGTGATATAATGAGTGTGAAATTAAACAGATTATTTTTTCTTTGGGGACACAAAAAACGCATTGACCGTAGAATCACCCTTATATAAAAGTCTTTTGCACAGTAATTTTCAAGTTTACTTTTGCTGGATTCCTGGTCATGTTGGTATAGCTGGCAATGAGGCAGCGGATATAGCTGCCAAAGCTGCAAATATCCAGGCCAATGATACTGTTCCTTTCGATGATATTAAAAACGCCATTCATGAATGTCTTAACACACACTGGCAACATTCTTGGAATACAGAAGTTCAAAATAAACTACATTCTATCCAGCCCTCGACGAAAGGTTTCAGGTCATTGCAGCTTACCAGGAGACAACAAGTTATAGTATCCCGACTCCGCATTGGTCACACTAGGTTCACCCATAAACATCTCCTGTGCCGTGAACCAGCTCCACTATGCCGAACATGTAATATTACACAGACAGTGTTACACATTCTTAGTAACTGCCCTAATTTTAATCACATTCGTCATAAATATTTTAACACTTTTAATCCATCTTTAAAAGAGTTGCTAGGGGACGCACTCCACCCTAATTTGTTCAACTTTCTGCAAGAAATAGGTTTTATTTGTCTGATATAGCCCTTTTTCTTTGTCCTTATTTTTGTCTCGTTCAATGGTGTCTCTGATGTTAGAATTTTAAACTTCGTACATATGTTTATTTTAGAAATGTTTTTAATTTTTTAGAAACTCTGAATTTAAG